>CATIWO010022059.1:0-11426 GCA_949673435.1 Macaranga tanarius | reverse complement strand
GTTGAATGTTGCATAAAATGCTTATTACAATAAGGCTAACTAAAGGGAAAGAAATCACATGAGAAGGCAAAATCAAGTTAAATTGCTGAAATCTAAAGAAAAATAAATCTAAGTCCTCTTTCTTTTATTTTTTCCCATTTCCTGCATGCTAATCTTAAACAAACCCCTTGTCTTCTGATTCTTCACAAACTCATCTTGCTCTGTTTGCTGTAAGTAAATCCATGTTTTTTAATGATCATCTGTAGTGGTATCCCCATCTTTTGGAATGCCTCTCTTGATGGTACGCCGAGGCCAATTTGTTGAAAAGTTCTCCACAAAGTTCTAGGTAAGAGGTCCGGGCTGGAATCCGTGAGTAGGTTCCACAATTAGTTATTTTTCTCCATACTGACGGCAAAGGTGAGAAGGGTAGTAGAAAGAGCAGAGGTGCAACCCAGCAAGAGGCACATAATGAGTATAAGTCCTAGTGGTCACATGCTTGATGTTCCACTAAGGGCACATCCACTGTACTCCAGACTTTGGAAAATTGGCTAGCCATTCCTTCAAGTCAGTAGCAAGCTTCTGAAGCGGGCGTGTGCGCACTTGCTTTGCCTTATATTTCGTAACATTAGGTGGAGGAGCCAGTAGCTTCAATTTCTCTTAGAACCAAATCTAAAAAACAAAAAAAATAAAATAATAAAAAAATAAAAATGATAAAAAAAAGAGGGAGAGAAAGAAAAAATAATAATACCTCTAAGAGCATTGGACTACCAGTAAAGCGGTGTGTCACTGATAGGTTATCCAAACCAATCAGGGTTTCAACTAAGATAACTGGCATAGGATTGAAACCAGATTCGACCTGATCAAGGATTTGAAAGAGTTTGGTATCACCATCCCCTGAAGGTGAAACCAGCAGAAACTGAGCATACAAACATAGTGCAATCATCCTTGGCCAATACACTTCTTTGTTGTTCACAGCCACTGCAACCTTCAAGAAGGACTCAATGATGATGTTGTTCCCTATCACATGTGCAAGAGAAGATGAAGGAGGGAGATTGAATAAGCGAGCCATCTGATTCTGAATATTTCTTCCATCTGGGTTATTGAATGGGGGAACTGCGACCTGTTTGGTTGAATCATCTGGGTAACCCAAGATTGCTCCAAATTCTTCAGGCTGAGGACAGATTTCGAAGTTATTAAATCTGAAAACATAGGTCTTGGGATCCCAGAATTGGGCAACAGTGTGCAAAAAAGGATAATTGATCTTGCATAAATGGAGGGATCGAAAGACATTCAGTTTTTGCCAGTCTTTACCGCCTAAACTTTGAAGAATGGGTCGCATTAGCTTCAAGTTTTGTTCAGTCATAGTTTTGGAGGGTTTTTAGGATTTCTCAAGACTTGGGGTGGCTGTGATGCTGAGGGAGCATTTTTATAGGGTTTTAAAGTGTTAAAATTAGAAGAAAATCATAGCCAGAATCGAAGAGGCGCCTCCCCATCGTAGAGGCACCGCCTCTATACGAAGAGGCATACGCCTCTTAGGTGTAAAGACGCCACCTCTTCCAGTCAAAGAGGCGGCATCTTTTCCCACAGAGACGGTGCCTCTTCATGATGATTTAGTGCTATTTGATTATTTTTTGGAGGGTTTTGACCCAAAATAGATGGTGGAAGTTGTGTATTTGATTGGCAAACATGGAATAGAGCAAAATGCAACAAAATTTTTAAAGCCTTTCAATTTTAATGTCAATACAAGAGTTTATGTCCAAAAAAAAAGAAGCCCAAAAATCCTTACAAACTAGTCACATGCCTACTACCTAACCTCTTTTGATATCTAGATCCTAATCTAGTCCTCCTTAGACTCTGTCTCCTCAAGGTCCTCGCCCTCTCCAGCATCCTCGCCCTCTCCAGCACCGGCAGTTGCAGCTGGGACGATGGGTATTGTGTGGATGTCAGGTGTAGCTCCCATTATGGAATCATCATCGTCATCCATCATCTGATAAGCCTCGAGCTGATGTTGAAGAGACCGGATCTGAGCATCCAACCCCGTGCAGTGAGTCTATCCAAACAAGAAAATGGAAGAGGTAAGTAAATCATTTAAGCATGCATACATGTAAAATAAATAGGAAAATTTGCATACCCTCCATTCTTCTGAGATCTGGTCGATCAGGTTTCTTTGAGCCTCGACCATCCCAAAGAGGTGCTCTTCCTGCTCTCTAGGAGCCTACAGGTACAAAAATTTTAAATTACATCAGTACTAATAAATGTTTATAGTGAATAAAAGCGACCAGGTACAAATTAAACTTACATGAGTAGCAGAAGGAGGTACAAGTGCCGAACAACTCCTCGGGTCGGGAGACAGGATGACCCGAGTCCGTCCTCCGGAGGCGTTCCAGTATCGTGCAGTGGGCTCTGGAAGAAATGAGAAAGCCCTATGTGTACAGAGAGGTGGTACATCAGGGACCCTCGGAGTAGGAATAGGGGCGGGAGCATGAGAAGTACTAGCTCCTGCCTCGGTAGTAGCAGACTGGGTATGAGCCCGTCGGGCAGGACGCTCACCCGAGGACTGAGATCTGATCTGGGGACCAGTGCCTCGAGGTCGAAGCTGTAAATAAAAAAAATATAGTCAGAAAATGCTTGAAGAGAAGAATGCATAGTTGTTGAAAGTAAGAAAGAAATACCTGTGTGACAACACCTTCCAAAGGGAGTTGTCCTAGTAACTTCTCTCGGACGAAGGTGCGGTAAACACCCGACTGGCGGACGAGGACATAACGAGTAGTGGATGACCCATGGAGCGCTCGTGCAAGGTTATCATCTATCAACTCGTGGGTCCACAATATGGCTGCAGGAGGGTCCAGCGGAACACGTCTCCTAACAGGACCCGAAGACCATCCCAGTATACGCTCTCCTAGGTAGAAGACCCTCTAAAAAGGTCCTACCAGCAAGATCCTCTTCTCAACCAATGGTTCAGAGTGAACCATGGCGTTGGACCACTGCTCAGCAGGTCCCCAAGGAGCATGCGACACCTGTTAACAATGAAGAAAAGGTAAGTTTAAGTTTTGAATCTTAGAATAAAAGAACTAATACTTTCAATTTTGTTTGTAGGATACCTCACTCCAAATAAGCCTGTTAAGGTACTCACGGTGGAGATGAACCCGAGACATAGCCCGCTTACCGGTCCGGCTGTGCCCCCATCGGCTCAAAAGGGAAAAAGCAAAGGCGCCTGGCGTCACACCCCTAATCAGTCCCAACTCGAGGCCCCAAACCTGCACACATTTTCGCAATGGATAAAAAAAATTATGGAGAACAAGAAGAAAATATACATGCGTGGCATACCAAAAGCCGCAAAATCGGTGAGCTCCTCGAATGAACTCGTCCATACCCCAATACAGGTGTGCAAGTGCAGCTGACCCCCAGTCATAGGTATGGATCAGATCCACGTCTCTCAAGGCCATCAACAATACCAAGTCCATAGAACTGGCAGCATCACAGAAAAGTGTCATCCCCAACAAATATAAGATGAAGGCTCGGACCACCTGGTCAATCTGATGAGGAGTTGTGACGTCCTCGACTTGGACACCTGAGTAATGAGTGAAAAAGGAGTCCAGCTTGATTGTATGAGTCCCCTTCATGGCAAGAGTCATACCCAGCAGACAATCAATAAAGGCCACATGCCTAGCTGTCATCGGCTCCAAACAACGATCAAGAGGAATAGGATCCCCAGCACAAGCGATCCCCATGATAGCTGCGAAAGCTAACGGGTCTAGAGTCAGCTCGCCAATGGGCAGGTGGAAGGTGTGCGTGGTGTCCATCCATCTCTCCATCAATGCATACAAACCATTAAGGTCGTGGTGACAACAACGATAGGAAGAGCCAGGATGAAAGGCTCGAAACCAGTTATATGAATCCGGTCTCGAAGCGAGTCACTCATGGTATCGTACCACTGTCGGGCATCTATGGTATTGCCAGCACCTTTCATAGAGTGCTGGTCGAACTGTAGGGAGTATTTGAAGTTTTAATTGGTCTAATTATAAGAAATAGAGCTTTTAGGCAAAAAGACAACGCCTCTATAGAGAAGAGGCGATGCCTCTTTCTATAGAGGCGACATCTCTTCATCTAAGGGGCAACGTCTCTTCACTAAAGAGGTGCCGTCTCTTCGGCTAAAGAAACGACGCCTCTTAATAGAAGAGGTGACGCCTCTTCACAAAGAGGCAGCGCCTCACCGAAGAGGCGACGCCTCTTCGGCTTGAGAAGCTGAGACTTTTGGCCTCCAGATTTTGATTTCATGTTCATTTTTCATGCAATATTTTATGGAAATAACATCTATACTCTTAATGCTAACTAACCCAGTCCTAATTTTGATTTAAAAAAGCAAGAAAAGAAGACTAACCTCTCCTAAAGCTCGCGAGCATATGTGGGTATCGAGAGAAGCCCTTAATGGGAGTCCCCCGAGGTACTCCAAGCTAAGTGAGTGTGGTGCACGAGCCTCTGGGGCTACTACGATCCAGTTGGGATGGGCTGGAGTGCGATCTGTTGCAGGATCCATAATGTTTGTGTTTGAAAGAATGAAGAAGAAGAAAATGAAAAAATGAATTTGAATTTGAATTTGAATTGAAAAAATGAATTTGAATTTGAATTTATATAGAATTGGCAAATTACCACTTTGGTCCCCGAGGAACAAATTACTATCTAATACCTGAAGATTGCTATCTGACATAATCAAATGTGAAGCATTGATCTGAAGCATCGATATTGAGCCTCTCGGGTTGTACCTCGAGGATGATGGCACACAAAACGAGGCCTCTTGATTTTAAACATCGAGGATGACGGCTGCATAGATTCAACCTCTTAATTTTGAGCATCAAGACAATTACGCTGTTGTCAAATAATAAATTAACTAATCTCGTGAAACCTCTCGAGTTGTACCTCGAGGTTGACGGTGTAGCGACAGGATCCCAGAATTGAAGAATATCCTTTTAATCTATGCCTTCATTTTTTTCTCTTTGCTTTTTGAAAAATCCGATTTAGAAAATTATTCAGTTTTTCAAAAATCAGGGGGCAAACTGTGGGCACCATGGTTTAGCCGACCCGAAAAGAAAGGCCCAGTGATGAAAAATGCCAGCTAAAGCCCAATTGTCGAGTAACCGGACTCTAAACCCCTTTAAAAATTAATAAGCTAAACCCTATTCAAAGAGGGATTCAGCCCAGAAAAGCCAAGCTCGTGTGGTCTGATGAGCCAAGCCCATCAGAACAAGCCCTTTGGGCTTTGAAGGCCCAGAGGCGCCGCCTCTAGCCAAAGAGACGGCGCCTCTTCGAGTCTGTAACGGAAAAAAAATTGAAGTTGCTTAAATAGTGGAATGTGGGTCGCCCCACATTCCACAACTTCTCTCCCACATTCGTAGGAGAGAGAATGGACATTTAGGGCTTATTCAGCCTCTATAAAAAGAAAAGAAAGACAAGGAAAAGGGGATTAGCAACTTTAACTAAAAGAGAAAAAAAAAAGAGCTAAAAAAAAAGGGAGAATTGAGAACAGAATTTGAGAAAGAGGAAAGAGTCCGAAGTCCAGAAACAAGGAAGCTCATTCAAACACCATTTCTGAGGGCCAAATCAATTTCAAGTTCGATTTCTCAGTAAATTTACATGTCTTTTCTAACTTTTGTTTAAAATTTCATTAATTCTAACTTTTGATTATTCTAAAATTGTAGTGCATGTTTATTTAAATATGTGTTGAAGTTAAATTGACTTTGTGACTGTAATTGGTAATATCTGGACCTCATTTACGCCTGTTTAATTCGTTTTTCTTTTCTCTGTTCTGTATTTTTGGCCGAGACAGAGGCGACGCCTCTGTGAAGAGGCACCGCCTCTTTCGCATTCATTCACAGAGGCGACGCCTCTGTATCAAAAGAGGCGCCGCCTCTGTCCCACAGAGCCCTTAATTAATTTATTTTTTATGTTATTTAATTCTCGAGTTACTTTTGTAGAGTTCTGATGATACCTGGAGACTATTGAATCTTTATAGATGGTGCTGAAACAACAATAATGGACATTTTCCATTATTTTAGAATTCTTAGGATTTATTATTTTATTTAATTATTCTTAATTGTGGGATTTATAATCTTTTCTCCTCCCTCCATTCTTTGTATAAATTGGACTAATTAATTAAATTTGGTCTAAGATGTAAAATTGAACAATTGTTTGAATTGAAATGAAAATTTGCATGTAATTCAAGAAATAACCAAATAATCGAAAATAATAAAATATAAGACAAACGGAGACCGATCGTAAGGTTGGGTGGGCCACTAAAAGCCCATACCCAGTTTCCGAACCTAATATCTGAGGACGGCTGCTGGACTTCTTCCGTGAGATTCAGTTGCTGTAAAGTGTGTCCCGAACTTCATCCGAATGGCGACTCCATTCTCCAACCAAATCCTTTTAAAAGGGTCCAAAGTTGTATTCCTAATGGGTCCTGAGTTCGCACAGCTAAATTTCTAAAATGCATTTTATAGAACCTCATTAACAAAAATAATTCTAATTTTAGTGTTCTTGTTTTCTTATTTTTTAAACAAAAATAGATACAAAGAAAGAAACCACTTAAATGTCATTACTATAAATAACATTCTCAAACTCTTGGGATGTTTTTATTTCAATACACTGTCTGTTTAAGTTTGGCTCAAGCTAAGCCACATGAAGTACATGGGACAAACCAAGAGCAAGTGTGGTGCACACCACCTCCAAAAATTTAATCATAGGCAACCAAAAAATGCAGAAATCTGGAGAAAGCAAAACAAGAGGTGAGGCATCAATTCTCGCATGCCTTTCTTATAAGTTCCCGGACTAACTGCAGCATCTCCTTCGACATGCCAAAACCGGCAGATGTGATAAAATTAATCCACCAGCATCAGGCACATCTAAGATCTCGTTTAAAAGCATAAATGGATATCAGCATCCAGGTTCCTGAGTCCTGAACAACCTGTCAACAAAGATTATAATATTAGAGAAACATCCATACTCGATGTCCCTCAAAGTAAAATTCATGTCTCAGGATATCTTGGGTAGATAGCATCACTATGATGATCGTGAATAAACATATAGCAAATCCAATAATTAATTAGTATTATGAGACTCATATTCTGATCAAATTCCCCTTTCCTAACGGCTGACAACTTTGGATTGAAAATAAAAGCAAGGTGGGGCTCAAAAATGTAAATTTTGTAGGTGAGTTGCTCTTCTTTCCCAAACTCGAATGTCTAAAAAACCGGAGCAGGATACTTGTCAGGTATGTCTTTCTAGGAACTTCTCTATCAAGACTGAGAATGCAGCAAACCCAGCACAACCAGCACAGGCTGCTTTTGGACCACCTGAGAAAATAGGAGAAACTTATTTTAATGGAGCAGAGAAAGATGATAAAAAAAAAAAAAGCAAGTACTAATAATAAATCGTGACATTAGCAAGGGATATATTTGGTTTCTTTTCAGGATGAATGTTACTTGAAAATATAAGGCAGAGAAACCAGCTGAAGGAATACGAGGCCATGTTACAGATATGCATAAAGTACAATTATACAACTTAAAACCGAGCATTCATAACACATCCCACAGTTCAATGATTGACAGTTTACAAAGTCAAGCCACAATTTCTTTTTTCATAATATTTTACTTTCTTACCTAAAAGTGAAATATCAAATAAAAGAACTACTCTCAACTGAATCATGGTTGACATGAAACTGATTCTGCAAGTAGTGACTGGGGACAACTACAATAATGCACAACTTCAATAACCAAAGAAAATAGCTCTTGCGCATTAAGTAGCAACTAGGAACAAGACTCAGCTTCATGAACCAAGAACTTGTCTATAATTTAATGATTCTACATCTCTAAGGATCACATTTCAACTGACTAGATAGTTTAAAGAAGACAAAATATATAAAGCAAAGATGGTGGCAAGTATGGTAATAAAAAAAATTCCCCTGCAATCAAATTTATAGCTTTTTGTATGTTAAGTTGCTGGTTAACAAATAAGTTCCTCTGCAAAAGTGTTGCACTGGAATTTAATCACCTCCAACCTGACTGCATTTCAGGAAAAATTTTCAACTGACAGGAAAATTGAAAATGTCAATAATGGATAAAGTTTTATCTTTAGTTAGATAAAAATGTAATTAATCAGGAAAGGCCGAAAGCTATAGGCATTTGACATCTTTAAAAGCTTTTCTACTTTTATGATTTGATAAAAGAACTAATCAAAATAATCCAAGAGATGATCCAACCCTAAAACTGCATCCCTGGCCTGCCCAGTTTTTGTTATCAGAAATACAATATGATCTAAAACAATCTTTTCTTTCAAGAAAACTTCAAGATTATATACTACAAAGATCAATAATTATTCCATAAATAAATATACTGAGCAATATATGCCCAAACAAATACTACACGAAAGAACACAAATAAAGCTCAATGTCCACACAGAAAATCAGTTCACTCCACTTCTTTCAGAGGCTCACCAGGTGCATATATCATCCATCTTCAGCAGCTTAGAGAAAAGACATTCAGAAAATTATCAATGAACCTAACAAAATAAAGCATCCGATTTTTCTCCTCCATTCACCTATGTATGATATCAACTGAGCAAAACATAGATACAAAAACACAAAAAACCAAATTATTATAAGAGCTTAAGAATAACCACTCTTTCTATTTGTCTCCTAAATGACATTAAAATAGTTAACCATTCACTCTTGTTTTCTCTACTTAATAGGTTATTGCTATTGTGAGGCATAGTTATTGTTTATTGCTACTTAATTTATTCAGATATTGTAATATTGACAATTTGTCTCGGCAAAAAGTTCATACAATGTGAGAGGCATCTAAGAAAAACTAACAGGGGATAGGAAAAATAGCAGGGAAAGAAAGAAAGGACACAGGCTCTGATAGACAATTAAAGAGTAATTAGAGGGGAGAAAAATAGAGAAAATGCATAGAATAGGAATGGAAAAGATAGGGAGGGTGGAAATAATAGAGGATACAAAGAGATAGATAAGCCCTCATAGCAATGTTTTCTTCCCCTTAGGTAGACTAGTTGCGTCTAATCTAAAGCAATGTGAGCTTCTTTCTTATTGTTGTTTCAAATGATTCTGTGAATGAGATCAAGGTAGGATCACTTACATAATCAGATTAATACATTTATAGATGAAATAGCACTTAGAAGGTGGTAAAACAACAGCTCCATTGCAAAGGCATGCCTAGATGCATGCCTTGACAAATAAGGCACCTGTGTTTCAGTGATTGAGGTGCTAGGGCATGGGCCTTGGGTGCATCTAGCCATGGAATTGCAGCAAGAATGCAAATGTATTCCAGTAACATAGAGCTCCAGAAAGGAGTCAGAATCTCCGACGCGAAATATACTCTTCACAAACCATGCCCAAACAACCATTAGGTAATTCCTCCAAAATTTTATCTGGCGAACATTTTAAAAAGACGCCACAATGTAAAACACCTACTCAGCAACCAAAATAACACTAAAGTCTTAAGAGTTTATTGAATAGAAAAATATTGCATGAGGCTACAACTGCAGGTGTCGAAGGAATGAATTGGAGTGCTCAACTTCCAATTGCTTCTTCTCGAGATATATAGCTAACAATGAGCATATATATGAGTGACTATTATGTATCACCAAAGGCGACTGACATAGATCAAACCAAACTACTAGTCCATCATGAAAAATTACACTGCCCACTACCACAAGGGCGAACCCCCACCCCAAAATCTTTTCTTTTATTTGTAAAACCTAAGGTGGTTAGCTTAACCATAAGTTGCTAGACATGAGAGAAATAAATGCCTAATCCTCATAAGAGAAGTTCATAAGAGGGTATAATTCTGAAAATGGATGCTCTTGGAGCATAGAACAATAAATGGGAAAAAAAAAGTTACCTTTTGCAGACATTGAACCTCCAGTTACACACCCAGCAACGACTGTATTTGTAATGTCATGTTTTGCCCGTGCCTTAAAAAATTAAAAACAATTTTAGCCATATCAATTATTGCAGATATAGTGACACATAATATAAAATTTCATTTACTCCTTAATGATACCTTTTCAACAACACATTCAGCAGCAGAAAAAATCACTCCCATAACTGCAAATGCTTTACAGGAACTCCAACTTCTTCGCCCCATTTGCTTTGCAGTATAAATGAACTGCTGCCTCGCAGTCATCTCGTCTTGCATCAATGGATTATCTAATGCACCTAGAAACATGCCCATGAACAACCCAAGCCCACCTCCTACAAATATTTCAATAACACAAGAACAAATACATTAAATTACGAGGCAACCCAGGCATAAATTTAAAAGAAAAAAAATATCAAAAGAGATACAAACAGACAAGAAGTAAATGAAGCATGTTGAAACATATGAATGTTTTTACACGAAAATTAGATAGACTTAAGGCAACAAAATCTTTTTTTTTTTTTTTTTTTTTTTTTTTGTGATCAAGACCCCTTTCAATATCATTTTCACACTCCTAGACATACCCACCTCGCAAATTCTCTATGCGCACACCCCTGAAACCAAAAATTACAGTACCAAACGAAAATAATCATCATCCTCAAAATGGCTTCATAGAAAAAGCAAAAAAAGCAGGACAAAGAAACAGAAAAAAGCAACTGTTGTAAAAGAGATCAGTAGCATAGTCACTCACCCATTACACCACTTGCAACACTACGAATAGCACAATTGTTCCAAATTTCTTGGGCACGAATCTCTTCAACACTAGGCATTCTGAAATTTTGAATGTGAGGTGTCTCAGGCTCAGGCTCAGGTTCTTTTGCACCATCATTACTTCCATGCCCATGCCCAGAAGTAGTAGCAGCAGCCATAGAGCAAGCACCAATAAAGTTTTAATGGGTATATATAACTGTTACGTTTGGTGGTTTTTGATGATGGAATTGAGCTGGGTGCTGTTCTCAATAGTGGTGGATGTGATTTGTGTTCAAGAAATTTTACTACTCAATGAGGCAGATACTGCTCATAAAAAGCGAAAATAATTGAAGAAAAAAAGAATATTAATGACGCAGATACTGCAACAATCTGGGGTTTGTTGTGTTGCAGCCTGCAGGTTGTGTTGAGGGAGGAAGAAAAGTATGGTGGAGGGCTGTTGAAAATGGGAGAAGAATAGGAGTAGGGTTTTGGGGTGTAAACGAGCCGAGCCGAGCTTTGGCTAGCTCAGGTTTGGTTCATTTATAAAGGAGCTGAGCTCATTAGGTCCCTAAGTGTTCGCGAGTTGTTCACGAGTTTAAACGAGTCTAAATAAACTAAAAAAATTTTAAAAATACAATGTATAAATTTAAATTATTCATTAAAATAATTTAAAATAAATTATTTACTAAATAATTTATTATAAAATTATGATTTTTTGTAATAATATATTTTTAAAATATTTAAATGAATAAAAATTTATATATT
>CATIWO010022013.1:0-20604 GCA_949673435.1 Macaranga tanarius | reverse complement strand
TATAGGATATTGGAGGGAGATAATGTGTATGGTTATGTTGAAATTGCACCATGTGAGGTGTATGAAAGCAAAGGTTGTTATGTTTACAAGAATGAATTGTAAACTTTATGAATACGATTGCGATTGTGCAAACATATATGTATATGTCATTTGAAAGAGTAATCAATGCTATGTTGGTGTATGGTGGTTCAAAATCATGATGTGTTTGTGCAATGGTGTGTGAGAAGCATGGTTTAAGATATACGAAGTTTGAGATGAGCTTTTAATTTTTAAAGTGTTTTTATAAAGCACATGTTATTGTGTTTTGACATGACTACCTATTTCAAGGGCATTTTGGTCATTATATATGAATGAATTCAGCCTATATATCTTCTTGAAAGTTATATCTCTTTGAATTAGCTTTTCGTACCATTTTGAATCAATTGAATCCGAGTTCGGTAGAGAGAGTTATGGCCGAAAGAGTGTGACATGGTCTAAAGGCCATGCACGCAGGCTCTCGGACACGGCCGTGTGCCTGTATAGCACGGCCGTGCGGTCACTGAACTGCTAAATTCGAGCTCTCAGGTGATGTAACACAGCTGTGCGGTCACAGAAGTCTGAAATTTGAGCTCTTAAATGATGGAACACAGCCGTGTGCTTTCCTCGCACGGCCGTGCGCGGCTTATTTTTAGGATTTTAGTATTTTGACTATATCTTAAGCTACAGACCTCCAAATGAGGTGTGGTTTGAAGATATGGAAACTTTAACGAGTATTTTACAACTTTTATGTCTTAAAAATTTCCAAAATCCATCTCCAAAATGGTAAAAAATGGCTGATCTTTTTATTGCTTACTTTGTTTTAAAATTGCCATACATGACCTATTAGTGTTCCAAACTTCATAACTAATTTTGTACCTTTCCAAATTATGTGATTCAAATTGGAAATGAAACTAGACTCATAAATAAAGATTTTTAATGGATTAGAAGTAAATTTTCAACTTGTCTTTTATATAAATTATTCATAAAGTTTATACTTCACCGGTTTTAAGCCACATTTGTATAAGTATCTATTTTGTGGTTGAGTTTGAAGTTATTATGCATTATATACTTATGTGATATGTGTGATGAGTGTGAAGTTGTATGGCATATAGTGGTGTTCTTGAAAGAATTTATTTTCTTTCTAATTAGAACACGTGTTGATGGTGAATTGAGGCCACGTGTTGCGGGTCTCACAAATAATCCCCTTAACATGTGCAACAAATTTGGTCGAATGGATACTGCTCAGAAAGTGTTTGATAGAATGTCTAAACCAGGTGTGTTATTGTTTGTGGGTTGTGTAGGCAAGTTTTTGTGACAACTTACTTATTAATTAATATGAATTATATTATTTATGAATTAATTAATTTGTTTAGTGATTTGTTAAAATTGATTTTTATATGATTTAGTTAGTGAAATTAAATGATTAATTAATTAGTTAGATTAATTAGCTATGTGAATATAAATATGTGTGTGTGTGGCTTTGTTACGTATGTGAGTGTGGATCTATTTTTGTGTGTATTGCAGTGTGTGTGTGGATTTGTTTGTGTGTGTATTGCAGTGTGTGTGTGTGGATTTATTTTTCCAACTGTCTTACTTTTGTCGTTAGATTAAGACACTGAACTAAATTAAATTATAGGTCAAAATTGTGCTATTTTCGATTGACTATGTTATTATCATCTTTAAACATGATTATTGATGTTAGCTTTTGCATTGATTTATCTCGTCATTGCATCATGTAAATGAATATGGTCATGTCTGCAGTTAGTTCAACAACAAGCAGCAGAACATGGAACTGGGTAGGCAATGGCATGCTAGCAGGTTAATGAAGTTTGGTTACAGTCTTACAGACCCTATTCGCATTAATTGATAATGCTTCTATTAAAGATAAGCCCACTTGCCTATTTCTTCCTAATTTTCTCGTTATTAACCTTAATTTGGCTTTAACACAACATCAATCCAAAATTATCTAAATCAACTATATACCTCAAATAAGTAATTTTTTTTTTTTGCTTAAATATAAGATCAATATCAAATTGGCCATTGAATTATTTTGTTTTTACACAAAATTGCAGGATGTTTGATTAGCATATTATCATGGATATCTAGAGTAAAACTCTAGTCCAACGTAGCACGTATGCATTGCTATGGGATTATGTTCTTGATTTTGGCTTGAAGACAGGGGAAGCACATAGCTACTTTCTTTGCTTGTTGAGCTTGCAAATATATATATATATATTTTTTTGTAAAAGCTAGTTGTATGCAAAGACTTGCATGTAACAGAGATTTGAAACCTGATAATAAATATATATGAGAAGTGTTGTATTTCTTCATAGTCCTATAATTAACTTATGTTCTGCTGCTCATTGAACATATTTAGGACTTGTTATGATTTCTTTTTGTGAAATTTTGATCATCTGAAGTGAAAATTAAAGAACTTGTTTAGTTTGCCTCTTATTAATTTCCTAGGTGTATAGTCATCGAATGGAAGTTTGTAACATTATTGTAATACTAATAAATGTCTCAATTCTATACATGAAAAGATTCATAAATATATAAATTAGACAAAATATTTTTACTAATATGATAATAGATATATTATCATATATCTATTAAGAATAAATTTTGTGGTTATTTAACCAAAACAAAATATTTATGTAACATATTAGTTCAAGTTTATTGATTTATCTATTAGTTAGCATTATTTATTATTTTTTAAATAGGTTATAAAATAATTTTTTATTATTTTATTTGTTGATAATAAATGTATATTAAATTAATAATATAAATTCATGAATTCCCAAACCGTACCGTTCCATACCGATCCGTTCTGAAAGAACCGAATTTTTGTACCGAACCGTACTGAAAAACTGGTACAACACGGTATTTCCATACAGAAAACTGGTACTGGTACTGGAGATTTTATTTTTAAAATTCCCGAAATATTATACGGTACTGGAGAATTTTTTTTTCCGAATTTACCCGAACCGTGCTCACCCCTAGTCGTTTGATATAGAGAAGAGATTATAAAATTATAGAAAAAATTGGCTTAAAACATTTTAGTTAAAGGCTATATTTGTCCATAGTCCATACAGTTTTTTTAATTGTGGATAGTGGGAATGTGTTTATGAAAATATCATTACCTACTTTATAATATATAATAATTCTCATATAATATATCTATATAAATATAATCATATATTCACATGTATAAAATAAATATTAAGAAGTTGTGTCCTAACAATTAAGAGATATATTTTCATAAAAAAAATTAATGTCCCAAATTTTTAAGAGAGAAAACTACTTCTTGGTGATTTTTAGTTATTTATAAATAGGTAATTACAATCAATTTTAACATTCTAATTTTTCATATTAAAAAAAACTTATTCTCAAACATATATATTGTGTATAGTCTCATATGTGTAATCATAATATAGAAATATAAATTGATCAATAAATCATATTATTGTAATTTTTTCCAAATATATAGCTAACACAAAATAAATATTGAAAATTAATTTTTATTTGATACAATGACTATTGATTATGAACTAACAAAATTGTTGGCTTGGATAAGATTTAAGAACCCAAATAAGGTTTTATTGAGCTTTTATAAGATTTAAAGATTTAAAAGTCCAATTTGAATATTAATGAGTCTTGGTAAGGTTGAAGAACCAAAACTAGGCATTGACAATTCTTAATAAGGCTCAAGAATCCAAAAACGAGCACTAACACTAAGGCTCAAAACATGTACTCAAGCTAATGCTTAAGGGATGATTCTTGCACAAAAGACAAGTCTTAGATGCCCATATATAAAATTTGACATGAACTCAAATATTATAATTTATATAGTCCAACTAGAATAAATATTCAAAATTGATAAATCTTATCAAGAGAAGGTAATGTAATGGAAAAGGTTTATACATTAACCACTATACATATAGCTTTTTTTTTTTTTCTCAAAGCCAAAATCATTCTTTAAGAAATATAACTTGAATATAAGAGAACATATAGATCAAAGATCCTAGTCTCACTATAGATATTTTTGTGATTATAAGTACTTAGTTGGACACTAGATTCATCAACTATTTCTTAGATAAATAAGAAAGAGGGTTTATTAAAAAAATATGATAAAAAAAACACAAAAAGTCTTGTAACATAATAAAAAAAATGCCATATAAATTGAAAGTTTTAAATTATTATTTTATTTTATGATAAATATAATATTTTTGTAACAAATTAAATATGAAAAAAATTCAAAGAAAAATATTATATATAGGATATAGTAGAAAATAATGAGATAAAAGTTAATTGTATCTCATTCAAAAATATAATAGTTGATCCCATGACCAAGAAGTTGACTTTGAAAAATTTAGAATGCATGTTGAAATATAATTTATATAAGGTGTAAGTATATATATATATATATATATATATATATATATATATTTGCTACTTTTATCAGTCTCTTATAGTTTTCCTCCTTTAGTTTTAGATTATTCTTTTAAATTAATAGTAGATCTACTATCAAACCTTTCGCCATTGGAAGAAATCATACATTTGTGAGGGGAAAATGTCTCTTTATTTTCTTGAGTTATCATATAAGAGACTTTTTATAAAAGAAATCAATAAGAAAAAAATTTTGTAGTAAGTTTCATTATGATAAACTAATAATAGGGAGGAAATCTTATCAAATTTGGATGGTATTCATGGAGGAGATCTTATTACCTATGGTTTTAAAGGTTGATATCCGTTCCTCTTTCCCCTTATAAGGTTTATAAATATGTGTATTTTTTTAGTTTATTTTATTCCTTTATCAAGAAATTCCTTTAATGCTTGAGTTCTATCAAAGTCAGAAGGAGATAAGGATGACTTATACAATCTCATGGTGCATGAAGTTCAAATTTCTAGTCTAAAATTTTTAGCCAACCAAATCTTTCTAAAATAACTTAGTTTATTTAGCTTATTAACTGGATTCAAGCTTGCCTATTTATGTTGGGTTTGATTTCTTACACAGTATTTATTTTAATACAATTTTTTAGTTTTTTTTTTAAAAATATAAGGTCTAAGTATTACAATGGATAAGAATAAGGGTGTTAAATGTAAGATAAATTTTTAGAAATGACTAAGAAAAGAATTCATCTTAACATTACTAAGTAGTTAAATAAAAGATGAAAGATACTAGCAAAAGTGGCAAAACTTTCAACATCCATGTGAAAGGTTAAAGCTCACTTAAAAGATAAATTATATTGTATTGGAAAATGACCACTTTATAGTATCAAATTATTGGTTAAAATCAATAAAAACTTTCTTTTTAATAATTATGAATTTTACTGCATTGAGAACTTAAAGAGTATAGATGATTTAATAAGGCTCTTACAACACTTATAACAATCAATTTCATTAGCTACAAGTTTTGCTATCAGAGAAACATAAAAGAGAAAAGAGAAACAAACAACTTTAACAAAAAAAATGTACTATTAACATGTCGATACATCAATATCGCAAAGTGAGAATCTTCAGTTAAGAAAATGAAATTGTCAGACACTGTTTATGTGAAATTTAATTTTTTATTAGTAGGTCAGAAAATTCCCCTTTATTCTTTGCTATGAATTGATGGGAGCAGTAAAACCATCTTGAAATATAAAAAGAGAATCTTAATAAAAGGGTAAACCGGATAAAAGTTCTCTTAAAATAGACTTAATTCTCCTTCTCTATTAGCATATCTTTTAATTTAAATCATTTGAAACCCAAATAATTCTACTTATGAGAAAACAAAATCATCACTAAGGATGAGCAAAAGAGGGATTCAATCATAGATCTTATATAACTATTTCTTATTTTAAGAAAAAAATATAAAATTCATAAAAGAAAAAGAGAAAAGGACCAATGTTTAATAAAAATGGTCAGAAATCGATTCTTATAACCAAAAAAAAAAAAAGAGTAGAAGTTATAGTAGCAGTTAGAAGGCTCTATAAAAGGAGGAGAGAGAAGACTTTAATAAAAACTTATATATTAGTGACCTATGAGAAGTAATTAAGAATCAATGCAGACTATATAAAATTTAAAATTTTTAAAACTTGGCTAAAAATACTATAATATTAAGGTGTGGGCATTACAACCTTAGAGCAACTCCAACCCATACTCATTTTAGGTTGGAGTTTACGCTTTTAGCCTCCAACTGGTACTCAAATCTCATGCCAAAATTAGTTTTGTCACACTGTTCACAAACTCATTTGGTTTTCTTTTTTTTTTTCTCTATTGCTAAGATATTATTATTATTAATTGATAAATAACATAATTTCCAATATTTTGTCTTTTCTTTCACAAACGTAATTTTCTTTTTTTCTTTTTTTTTTCTTTTTTAATTTTTAATTTTTAATTTTTCACATAATTGATAAATAATAAAATATATTATTATTGGATGAATTTGTTAAAAAAATACAAATATGAGTGTAATGTGATAAATATATTAATATTATAAAATGAGATATAAAAATAATATCCAGAGAATATTATTATTGGTGTTAAAAATGTTGCAATGGATTGGAGTAAAATTACTGTAAAAACTTATTTTAGTGTAAAACTAATTACATTTTGGTGTTTGTAGTTAGAGATGACCTTAGACATAATAATATAGTGTCATTTTTATTTAAATAATTGTCATTAGTGTCAAAAGTAGGCTAAGAAGCTCCATGACAAATATAATCTGAGTAGATAGTGAATGATGGTGTACACATTTAAAAAAATAAATTTACTTTTATTTAGTTACAAATTAATGGATAAAACTTAAAGTAAGCAAAAAAACTTGTTCCATGAACAACATATTTAGCCGAGAAAGTCAATGTCATAAAATAAGTTATATAATTTTGTATAAAAATATAATCAATCAAATAAAGGTACAAAATATTGATTGGATATATATGTTATATTCTACATAAATAAAAAATTTATATATGAAATTACATAAATGAATAAACTCAATATATAGCATGAACCATTAATTATAGCATTGAAAAGATCATTAATAAGATATCTTAGGTCAAACTGTATTAGTTAGAGTTCAGTGGGTTTTAAATAGGAATGTTTACAAAAATAAACAACAAATAAAAAAATTTTAAAAAGATGGTTGACTTTTTTTAAAAACCAACTTTTTCATAAAAAAAAATAAAAAATATGGTGTTCTCCACAATGAGGGAAATAAAAATCCTAAATTTCAAATACAAAATAGCTACTAGTTTCTAATATTATCTACACCACTAGTAGCAAATCTTAAAAATAAATAATTTCTAATATCTCTGAAGAAACGAAATACAAAATAATCTAGAACACACATATTTCACTTTTAAAAAATTTCATTCACTTATTTACTTAAAATTTTGTAATATTTATAGAAATAAAATAATAAAAAATAGAGTTATAAAAAAATTGAAAACAACCAAAATATATGAACAACAACCTCAAAACACCTTAAAACAACAAAAATAAAACTAAAAAATAGTAAAACAATATAAAACTAAGGGTAATTTATAATTACCCCCCTGAGGTTTGTACCATCACACTAGTCCGTCCCTACATTTTTAAAAGTCAATTAATTTCCCATCTAATTTAAACATTATATACTATTTTTCCCTTACAGTCAAAAAATACTGTTAGTTAATATCAAAAGACTTTTTTACCCTTATACCCCAAAAATAAGATTACAAACTAGTCCTTATACACAAATAATTCTTTGCAAACTAGTCCTCCTCCTAGCTCCAACTATCACTACCATTATTAACTACACTTTTTGTTGCCACCTTTCCAAAATTCCTAACCAGCTTCCTCACTGACTTCTTCTTCTTATCACTTCCCTTCATATTCACCTTCTCTACAAGCTCATGTTCTTCCTCTTCATCTTCTTCACTTTCTTTAAACAAATCCATGTATCTCCTTCTCTTTATCACCTTAGGAGCAGAGCCGCTGGAAGCTAAAATCACTCGACTCAAAGCAGAGCCACTAGAAGCTAAGACCACCCATTGACCAGTGAGCCTCTTATGCCCAAGAAAGCAATGGATCTATCACTAGCACAGGTAGGTCGACCCGATCTACCTTATGTCATCATCTTCCTTGCAGAATGTGTCTCTTATTCCATACATGTTCCATGTGTTGATCATGATCTCCTCTATTCGAGCATATTTTGTATAACAGACTATATTTACCGTTAAAAAGAGTCCCATCTTTGAGACAACTTTAGTGATAAAGCATAATTATAGGAATTCTACAGCTGTATTTTTCCTCTACTGTATATAGAACTTAGGAAGTAATGGAGAATCGGCTATTTAGAGATAGCTTAGCTCTGATACTATGAAGAAATTGATTTTATGAAAACTGATTAATTTTATTCATATATAACCAGCTATATATATATAATTAATTTCTTATAATACAATGATTTACTTCTTAAAATACAATGATTTGCTTCCTAAGCTATATATACAGTAGAGGAAAAATACAGCTGTAGAATTCCTATAATTATGCTCTATCACTAATAATTTATATAATAGATTACTTTCTTTCTTTACAACAAAAAATCTTGCAGAATCTTCAGTGGGTTCTCCCTCTTCTCCTTCTCCATCCGATGAATTCATTCATTCCCAACTCAATCCTGAATTATTGTCTCCCTTACCAATTCCACTCAGTCAATCCCCTCAACCTTTACCTAACAATGACACTT
The DNA here is from genome assembly GCA_949673435.1 of Macaranga tanarius. Taxonomy (NCBI): domain Eukaryota; kingdom Viridiplantae; phylum Streptophyta; class Magnoliopsida; order Malpighiales; family Euphorbiaceae; genus Macaranga; species Macaranga tanarius. The sequence continues at coordinate 11,873 of CATIWO010022013.1, read as the reverse complement.
CCTCTCACCATGCCTTCCACGTTGATACTATTCTGTCTCTCTCCCTGGATACTGCTTAGTCTTCTTCCTCGTAAGTAAATTCTCTTCCTTCTCATTCTTTTTTATCTTACTCTGCACCAGCCCTTCCCTCTCAACCATTAAAACAATCACGTATGATCACACGAGCACAAAACTAGATCTTTAAACCAAAAAAAACCTTTTACTCTTCACACTACCATATCTCCAACACCTTCCTCTGAACCTACCTCCTTTACCCAAGCCCAAAAAATTCAGGAATGGCGAACAGCCATGTCTAAAGAATTCCAAGCTCTCTCTAATAACAATACATGGTCTCTTATTCCCTACAACCCCACATAAAATATTGTAAGGTGTAAATGGGTTTATCGAAAAAAGAAGAATCCTGATGGTTCTGTTGCTCGCTACAAGACTCGCCTTATAGCCAAAGGATTCCATCAACGGTCGGGCATTGACTTTAATGAAACCTTTAGCCCGGTTGTGAAGCCTGTGACTATTCATCTTATACTAAGTATAATAGTGTATCATGGTTGGATTTTGAAATAATTGGATATTAATAATGCATTTTTATAGGGTACTCTCACTGATACTATTTTTATGCAGCAACCTCAAAGTTTTATTCACCCACAGTTCCCAAATTATATGTGCAAATTACAGAATGCTATATATGGTATTCATTAAGCTCTATGAGCCTGGTATAATGAACTGCGCTCTTTTCTGTTGAGTTAAAGATTTGTTAACTCCAGATGTGATGCATCTCTCTTTATCTTTTGCAATTCTCATCATGTTATCTATATACTTATCTATGTTGATGATATTATTATGACTGGCAGTCATGTTGCCTTTATTAATAACTTTATTCAGTCACTTGCTCAAAAGTTTTCCTTGAAAGAACTTGGCAATCTTGGTTACTTCTTAGGAGTAGAAGCCACTTCTACTAGCTTTGGCTTATTTCTCTCTCAATAAAATATATCCATGATCTTCTGGTAAAGACTAATATGCATGAGGCTCATCCAATCAGTACTCCAATGTCCTCTAGTGAAACACTAAAACTTGATAATGGTTCTCCTTCTCATGATGCCACCAAATATCATCAAGTACTTAGCTCATTACAATATTTATCTCTTACTCGTCCGGATGTCTCCTTTGTCATTAATAAACTATCCCAATACATGCATCGCCCATCCAGAACTCATTGGAATGCTGTAAAATGAGTCTTACGGTATCTTAGAGGTATATTGGATTATAAGTTATTCTTGCGTCGTCAATCTTCAGTTTCTCTTATTGCATTTGCGAATGCTGATTGGGCTGGTAATATTGATAGTCGATCATCTACTTATGCTTATGTTATATTTTTTAGTGCCCATCCTATCAGTTGGAGTTCTAAAAAATAGTCCACTGTAGCCCGTTCCTCTACTGAGGTTGAATATAGGGCCATTGCTTCCACCATAGCTGAAGTCAACTAGTTAACTCATCTTCTCTATGAACTTAGTTTTTCATTACCAAGTTCTTTTATTATCTACTATGACAATGTAGGCTCAACATACTTATGCTCTAATTATGTCTTTCACTCTCACATGAAACATGTTGCCATTGATTTCCATTTTGTGCATGATCAAGTTGCTAAGAAATTACTCCATGTGTCCCATATGTTAATGATATGCCCTAGGCCAATTGTACTTTGGCCATATTGTGACTTTGTCATTTTTACATCATTATAATAAAGAGGCATTTTTCATATTGACTCTATTGAATTCTATGAATGTTTAACTCTATTTAAAATCATCAAATATGTGACTTGATAGTAGAACTTTTAGATGGTAAATGAGTTATATTCTAAATCATCCCTAGTCGGTTATTATTATGGGAGAATAATGAATAAATACTAGCATGAGTTTCATTGATGATCATGTTTTACTGATCATATATTTGAAATATAAAATTAAGTCATAGGTACATATGATGTACTAGATTGACTCACTATGAGAATACTACATGGATAATTGTCATAAGTTATTCTCATTATAATGATATTATTGTAGTCCTCAGACTTGAGATCATCATAGAGTCCTACATGATGAATTTTGTATTTTGACACATTCTAATATTATCTTTAACAGGATGATATAATAGATTATGATTGGATATAAAATGAATCATGTGAGGAGTATGAGTGATCAAAAGGAATTTGTCCCTCACTAATCATGAGGAGAATATCTATGGGCCCCTCGATAAATAAGACTAAATATAAATGCATGGCCATGCTTGAAATCAGTTGATAAGAAGTTATCAATTTTAGTCTAATTGAGATCAAGAAATAATTAAATTATTAAGGATGACATAAACCATGCCTTATGTTTAATCTAAGATATCGTGTACAAAAGGACTGTAATATTGTTGTCAAATAGGTTGTGTCAGATTACTGACCTTCACATAACTTGGGTAGTCATAATGTCTTGCTAGAGGCTACTTATGACTTGTGGACTACCAATGGATTGGAGGCCCATTGCCAACGTTATGTGAACCTACAGGGTCACCCACATAGAACAGACCCAAAATGGATATTAGGCTTATTAGCCCAATAAGATATTTTTTCTATTATGTATATATATTTATTATTTATTTATGATAAATGTTATCATAATTAAATTATAAATTAGAATTAAATCTATTATAGATAGAGATAAAATAAAAGGAGTTTTGGTAATTGTGAAATACTACTAAACCTTAATTGATGTGGATATATATATATATATATATATAGATATATATATATCACAAATAGGGATAAAAGTTCTCTGCACATCATTATTCATAAAATACGTTCCTTTAAAGAAAGAAACACTGAGAGAAAATTGAGAGAAAATGTGCTAGCACACCAACATCATTTTTTGATGTTCTGTTCGTATGGATACCGGTAGAGGACGTTGCTCTTTGGCTGCATTTGTATTCTGATAGAAGACAACGAAAGGCTCGAGGTAGGGTGTCATCAGAATGAACCTCCTCTCTTCCTTCCTACAATCTTGCCATTAAACATGTTTTGGTAAGATTCTAGACTCGATTAAATTGATTTAATCTAAACTACTTGGATCTTGGTGGGGTTTTTAAGGTTAAAATTTTTATTTTTTACTGCGTGTTTGTGACCCGGAACCCAAAACCATGTCCATACAACAGACCAACTTACAGACTCCCTTACAAAACTGCTCGCTCGGAAGATGTTTGAATCTCACAGGTCCAAGCTTGGTATCGTCTCTGGATCCTTGCACTTGCTGGGGCATGATAGAGTATAATTATAGGAATTCTACAACTGTATTTTTCCTCTACTGTATATATAGCTTAGGAAGCAAATTATTGTATTATAGGAAAGTAATTGTATATATATAGCTGGTTGTATGTGAATAAAATTAATCAGTTTTCACAAAATCAATTTCTTCATTCAGGATCAATAGATTTGCACTCCAAGAAACATCCATAACTGTAAGTACCATTTCCAAAAGCCTCTCACCAGGTAATTGCTTTCACCATTGATGTTTCCATTAACAGCAATATTATTATTAGATCTTTCTTTTCTGCAGGCACCAGAAACATTCATAGAGAAAAGGGCTCTTTTTTTTTAATGGAGGAAAAGAGTCCTTCGATTCGAGAAAGGCCTTTTGAAATAGAGATGGCAATGACTGAGACTATAAGAAGAAAAAAGTTGGTGAAAAGAAGCTGGGATGAATCAAAGATGATGTGGCAAATAGCAGCGCCTGCTATGCTCACAGCAGTCACACTGATATTGTTTTTGTTATTGTTGTTGTTGTTGCCAATCTTTATGGGTCTATTTTGGTGTTATTAATTCTGAGATGTTGGCGTTGGATTTGTGGTGGCGGCGAATTGGTGTTGCTGCTGTTAGATTTGTTACAGGTCTGAGAGGAAGATAAAAGATTTGTGGTAGTGTTGGATTTGTGAAAGAGAGGGTATGAGTGAGAGGAAGATAAATCTTCAGGGAGCTAGATGATATTTTTTCTCTTAAAAATTTACAATTTAGTCATTAAACTATTATGTAAATGTTAATCAATCCAAATTCTTAATTAGTTAAGGGCAATTTTGGAATTTTATATAATTATTGACACTTTGACTATTATTTTAATATTTTGACTAATAGAATATTCTTAAAATTATTAATAGAAAGGGTATATAGTTGATAAAATCAAAATTGGAGAGGAAACTAATTGACTTTTAAAAATGCAGGGACGGACTAGTGTAATGGTACAAACCTCAGGGGGTAATCGTAAATTACCCATCTAACTAATTCGAATAGTTTTATTTTGTCTCTAATTTATAAAGTATAAATAGAACCACCACATGGGAAATTTTATTGAATTTAGTTGGTAAAAAAAATTATATATATTTCACTTTTAAAAATTTTAACTCACTCATCTATTCAAAATTTTATAATATTTTAAAAAATAAAACAATAAAAAATTGAGTTATAAAAAAAATGGACAGCAACGTCAAAACAACTGAAAACAACCTAAAAATAATTAAAAAAATAAAAAATAACACCAAAAAATAACTTAAAAACAACCTTCAGTAACTAAAAAAGAATAAGTATCATCACAACAACCTCGCGCAATCTCACAATAATTCTTTAAACAACCATAAAATAACAAACAAATCCAAAAACAACCTTTTAGAACTAAAAAAACAACAAATAATATCAAAAGAACCTCAAACTAACATCAAACAATCCTTTAGCAACAAAAAAAAAAAACATCACAACACACTTAAATTAACGAGAACATGAATTGGTAAAAAAAATTTCAACACTTATAGTACCAAAAACACAAATTCAAAAATAAAATAAGAAAAAAATAGAATACAAGAATTACCCAAGTACCAATAATAAAAAAAATTAACTCATCAAATCAACAAAAACTCATAAATTGGCAAAAATCTATCAATATCTATAGCACCAAGAGTATAAATTCAAAAATAAAATAAGAAAAGAAGAAGAAAATCTTGTTTGAGCTTTCTTTGCTTTTGTAAATCCATTATTAGTGAGATTAATTTTACAAATCTTGTTATAGTTAGTAATGGATTTAAGAGAAAAATGAAGAGATTGAAGGATTTGGGAGTAATTAAGAAGAGCAGAAGAATGTATTAGTACGAATATATTTATTATTTGTTATTTATTATTAAAAAATTTATGTTTCTAACAATCAAAGCATATGTCTTCACAAAAAAATTGAATCTCAATTTTTAAGAGATATAAGCATTAATTAGTGACTATTTGTTATTTATAAATAGACAATTTATAATTAACTTGGATATCCTAATTTGAAATTGAAATTTTTTTACTTATATAGCGCTTAAAATATATTTGAAAGTAAAAGTACCACTCTCTAAAAAAAAGAAGTAAAAGTACCACTTTTTCATAAATACAAAAAAATTTATGAAAGATAATAATGAGTTTTTAATAAAAAAGGAAAAAGGTGCATTTTTGCCCCTAATGTTTATACCGAAGAGCACATATGCCCTTTATATTTTTTTGGACCATTTAAATACACAACTAAGTTTTTCATGTTTTTACCCCCTATTATAATAGGAAAGGACTTGAAAATTAACAACCATTCATGTGATGGTGATGTGGCAACTATTCAAAAGAAAATAGGTCCCACAATATAAAATACAATTCTTAAACACAATATTTCCAGGTGATCCCACTCATATATAAATCCCACATAAATAGAATGCCGACATTTAAAAAAAAGTTGTTGTCCCTCAACAGTGCCATATGCCTCCACGTCTCTTTACCTTTCATCCAACAACCCATCACCACCACCCTCTCCTCCTTCCAACACCTTAGCAATGAAGAACCAACCACCTAACACTGCCTCCAATCCAAACTAAATGCAAGTCCCTCCAAAATGCTTTGATAGGATCCTTCATTGATATACCAACATATATATTATTATAATAAAATGAAATCATATCATATCATTTCTAAAGCCCATACATAAATGCTTCATGCATGTATAAACACTTAATGTTAAAAAAATAACATGAACAAGCGGCATAACATTAAGCTCAACTTTTGTATTGTTATTGTTAAAAGCTCATTTGTGGATGCATAATCAAAAAGAGAAAAAGAAATTATTAGGTTAGGTTTTAAAATTAAGTAAGAGAAAAAGAAATTATTAGTTTAGGTTTTAAAATTAAGTAATTAATTAAAAAAAAAGCTATCTTGACTTGTACTAGTTACTTGTGTACTTGAAGACAGGTCCTTCAATTTGCAATAAATATCATAAATGGACAAAAAAATAGGCATGAGCACTATGAGAATTCATGAATTCTTCATAAGAATGAAATGACACTTGAAAAAAAAGGTTTGCAAAACAAAAGCTACTTATAGGAACCTTTTCTCTCAATAAAAGAACGCTTATACATGAAAGTGGAACTCCTAACATTCAGGTGAGAAATAAATTTTACAGAATTCTGTAGTTGATCCTCTCTCATATACTCTATTAAAATTGCTCACCTAATGGCTTTTCATAAATATTATGATAGTGAACGATATGAGGAGAATCTGTATGACAAAGGATTTTATTTCATAAAAGACCTGGCAGCGGACAAGGGAGTCATTGATGTCAGTATGAATAACTTTAAGAGCATAGACTTAGAATATTTTCTTATGACAAACTTTATAGAAGGTATAACCATTTTCATGGCCTAGAACGTGGAGTTTTTTAAGATCGTTACATGAGATATTTGGTACTAAAAAAGAAGCAGCATTAACGTTTGTAGCAGTAGCAGTAGAGATGAGAGGCAGGGGTAAAAGGAAATGACACTAGCGGTGCTCAGAGAATTCGAGTAAAGGAAGTGTTCACAGACAATTACCATAGGCGACTATGGAAGCCAAGGTAATTAAGGAAGGAAGGTATATATTGTAATACCCGCCTTTTTATATACGCAATTGTGACGTGAGTATTTTATTTTTATGCATAAAGGTTAGTAAATTTTATTAAATTTAAGATTGGGTATAAACATAGAGAAGGATTAAATTGAAGGGAAAGTTTAGAGTGAATTGGCACATTAGAAAGTTTGGGGCTATTGTGTATTTGCCTATCTCATTAAGGAGCTAGGGAGTAATTGAGAAGATATTTAGTTATGCTTATCATAATTACTTAAGAAGTAATTATAAAAGGAGACTTTGGAGGCTAAAATAGAGGAGTTTGATTGGCTAATATATATTGTGTATATTAAATTGTTTTTATGTATATGTGTGTGTGTTAGTATAGAGTAAGTGTAGAGCTTTGAGAGGAAGAAGAAGAGAGTGAGTTGTGAATGATTCTTGAAAAGCTTTTGATCTTGCTCTAGCAATCAATTGGGAGGAATTAGGAAGTCTAATATCCATTGAAGTTAATTTGGTAAGCTTTACATGTTTTATGGTTGAATTTGGTTGAGTTGTAATTATTGGGAAATTCGGGTAGGAATTACTCTATTTTTTAGTCATTTTTTTTATTGCCATATCTTGAGTTTTACAACTCTGATTTGAGCAAGCTTTAATTTTCTGGAAACCTCAAAGAATTCTCTAGATTTCTTATGTTTTGAACTTAACCGAATTTTGCTGTTAAACTTGTCATATTAGGCCAGATATTTCAGTGCTCACTGAATGCTCTATTTTGGGCTGATTGGATTATAAAATCTATAATTAATTTTACACTTATCCAAATTGAGTAATTCTAATTAAAATTAGAAATAGATGAGCAACCTTAGCTCCAGTAGTAATTTGGGGATTTTTGGATTAGTGTGTGTATCTTGAGTTCCATTTGAGTGAGGAGCATTTTATTGCCTTCTTGTGTATTAGTGTTAAATTGATATGGTTAATTGTTGGTTTTGGTATGTGATGATATATAGGAGTTGAAAGAGCAAAAGGAGGCCCTGCTCAATAAGAGGATTTTACTTAAGAAGGAGTTCAAACTTTTGGTAAGTAATTATTAACTCAATGCTTATGTATAGTAATTCTCTTGTAACTAAAATTGCTTGACAATGCTTGACTTGTGAATGCCAAATTTAATGGCAAGACTTGTGAATGCAAAATTTAATAGCAAGAATGAGTATAAATATGTGATATTGGTATCTTTGATGTGTAAGCCACCTAGTGTGGTATGATAAATATATACATTATGTTGTGAGTATGTTGAAAGGTATGCATTTTACATCAATATGAGGAATATACGTGTGTGGAGTTTGAGCTCCACGATTTGAGATTGAAAGGGGTAGAAAGTCTCAGATGTGGCCATTCATGTGATAATTATATATATACGTATACGTGTAAGATTTGAGATTGAAAGGGGTAGAGAATCTCAGAAATGGCCACGGATAGATGAAAAAAGAAAAGAAGGAAAAGAAAAGTAAAAATGAGCTTATGCATAATCATGCATTATGGAATTATGTATGTATATAAGTGTTGAATGTGGTTTTATTTATGAGATTAATGAATTATGAATGCGGAATAGTAGTGTGGTTATTTATTGCAGGATTGGCCCTACTGTAGTAGGGAGATGAATATATTCTAGGGGAGGTTCTGCCCAATTTTTGGTAGACTCCTCGTAGATTGTGTTTGTATCATTAAGTTATTGTAGAGCTTGGTGTGCCACAAATGAATTATATTATTGAGGAAATAGGTTGAGACACCAACAATGTTGTTTGTTGTGATATTAATAGATGTTTGGTGTAGACTAGTGTATTTATAATGTATGGTTATAGCTTGAATTGAGTTATATTCATATATTTTGACATCACTAGTCACTTCAAGGATATTTTAGTCAATTTATATAAATGAATTTAGCCTATGTGTCTACATAAAAATTGTAGCCCTCTAGCTTTCCATAGCTTTTTAAATCACTTGATTCCAAGTTCTGTAGAAGGAGTTATAGTCGAAAGAGTGCAACATAGTTTGCAAGCCATGTGCTAAGTACAGACTTTCAGGCACGGCCGTGCGCCATTTTGGTACGGCCGTGCGGTCCCAGAAGAAAAATGGCAAGAATCAGGAACGGTCGTGTACGGCCGTGCACCAATCATGCCCAGCACTTGTAGGATTATAGTATTTTGACTATAACTTGAGCTATAGACCTCCAAATGAGGCGTGGTTTAAACCTACGAAAACCTTAAAGAGTCCTCTAAAATTTATAAATTTGAGATTGGCTAGAATCTATTTTTAAGATTCTTTATTTGAGCTTGACATTTTAGTGCTCACTTTCACCTTTGTCATTTGGATTCCCATACGCAGTCTAAATGTTTAATTCTTGTATTTTGATGTGTAGCAATGTATTTTATGTGTTTTTATTAATTAGTTCTTGAGAAGAACTATATGTATGGTTGTATTATCAATTGCTTATTGAGTCGCAAGCTCATTCCTTTGCAATTGTAGTTTTCAAGATAGTTAGCCACTTGAGCTATTGCTTAGATTAGAAAGCTTAAAGCTTGGTTTGTCATGAACTTAGGTGGGATGATAGCGTGCTTAATGACTACATCTCCATCCTCATGTGCATTTCATCCTTTTTGGCATTAAGGATTTTGTAATAGAATTATGTTGTATTTGTATACATATGTACATTGTATAAATTAATACTTTAATATATATAAAGTATCTTTTCAAAAAAAATTATTATTTATATTTTATTTCATTAATCTGGACACGTGTATGTGGTACCTAGAGGGTGCTACATTAAGTGGTATCAGAGCGGGAATTAGATTCCCTTAGGACATGATACATAAGCATTCATAACATCTCATACACGAGTTTTAGATAAGTTTTTAGAAAGCATGTAGTTGATGTGCGTTGCATATCTTAGGATGGATGAACATCAAGCACCTCAAGTTGCTCCCGAAGGGTCGTCAGAGTCAGTTCATAGACCTGAACCTGAATAACCTCAACCCGAAGTCCCTCTTCCTACTGCATATTCTTTTATGCAGGAGTTTGTATAGATGATGAGGAATATAGGTCAACCACCAGCACCTGTAGGTAATATGGTAGATGAGACCTATGAAAAGATTAGGAAGCGAGGTACAAAAGCCTTTGTGGGTACTATTGATCCTGCAGTTGCAGAGGAATGGCTTAGAGGCACAGAGAGGATTCTTGATAGGTTTGATTGCACCTCTGAAAAGAAGGTGAGCTATGATGCTTCCCTTTTTGAACAAGATGCTTTTGATTGGTGGGAAGCGGTACCAGGTAGTAAGAATGTACCTTTAACTCTAACTTGGGCAAAATTTCTGAGACACTTTACTGAGAAATACATACCAGTAGTGTACTGGGATAGAAAGAAAATTGAGTTTCTAGAACTGAAACAGAATGATCTCTCCGTTGCTGAGTATGAGCTCCAATTTATGAGATTATCTAAGTATGCACCAGAGGAAGTTGCTACGGATGAGTTGAAGAGGAACAAATTTGAGAGGGGATTGAACCTTGAAATTCGAGAGAAGATGGCCATTAAACCTCCAACATACAGGGAAGTGTTAGAGACCGCTGTGAGAGTTGAGGAAATGATCATTGAAAGAAATGAAGTAGAGGCCAAAAAGAAGAAGACTATTGGCTCCTTTTCTGCTCCAATTAGAATGGGTGGAAGTTCATCTTTTAGAGGTTCTAATCTTCAACGGGGCAATTTTAGAGGAAGGAGTATGGGCCGATCAAGTCAGTCAAGGGGAGGATCAGTTGGAAGGGGCCGTGAGAGATTTGATGGTCGAAGGGGACAAAGTAGATCGATGAGTGGATCCTCAGCTCCCATGTGTAACATATGTGGGAGATATCATTTTGGAGAATGTTGGAATGTGAGATCAGGTGTGTGCTATCATTGTGGTCAACCGGGCCACTTTATCAAGAATTGTCCGGAACGAAGGAGTGGAGAAGGATCTCAGATGACGGTATAAAGCAGTGCTGGGGAAAATGTATCTATGGCTCGTCGAGGTGGTAAAGGAAGTGGAACTAGCACTTCGGGTCAAGTAGGATTTGCTGGTCCATCTCAAGGCCAAGCAAGGGTCTACGCCATTACTAGGCAAGAAGCTCCTGCAGCTCCAGACGTGGTCACTGGTATATTCCTTATTTTTGACCATGATGCATTAATTTTGATAGACCTAGGATCCACTTGCTCATTTATGTCATATGAATTTGCTTTAAGAGTGCATGGTACTATTAAACCCCTAGAAAGTAGCTTATGTATTTTTATGCCTGCTCGAGGTGTTGTGGTAGTTAATTCAGTTATGAGAGCTTGTCCCATAGTAGTGGGCGATGAGACATTATATGCAGACTTGGTGATTATTAAATTAGATGAGTTTGATGTTATCTTGGGAATGGATTGGTTAGCCAAAAATCATGCCATTATGGATTGTTACACGAAAGAGGTGAATATAGATCTAATGGGAAAGAAAATAGTTTTGGTAGGTGAGAGAAAGGTTGTACCTTCTTATTTAATATCAGCGGTGACGGCTTTTCATTTGATTAGAGAGGGATGTGAAGCTTATTTGGCTAATGTTATTGATACAACTCGAGTTAGTCCTGGAGTGAAAGATGTACAGGTGGTTAGAGATTTTTCTGATATGTTTCTAGATGAATTACTGGGATTACCTCCATATAGAGAAGTTGACTTTGAGATAGAGACTGTTCCTGGAATGGCACCAATATCAATTGCTCCTTATAGAATGGCACCGACAGAGTTGAAAGAGTTAAAGAAGCAGCTAGAAGAGTTGTTAGAGAAGGGCTTTATCCGCCCAAGCATATCACCTTGGGGAGCTCCAGTTTTATTTGTTAAGAAGAAGGATGGGAGTATGCGATTATGTATAGACTACCGGCAGTTAAATAGAATCACTGTGAAGAA
>CATIWO010021932.1:0-17618 GCA_949673435.1 Macaranga tanarius | reverse complement strand
AGTATACATGAATTTTATAAGCATGATGATTTAAATAATCAGCTTTTAATGTCATTTTATAAATATTTTAGATTTATTATATTATTATATGAATATTTTGGGAGAACTGGTAGAACGGGCTACCTGGTGGGTGTCACCAGGACCATGTGCACATGGGTATTGATTTGTGTTCAATTATGAGCTTTATTGTACGCCCTGGTTGAGCGATGCTCTCTGGGCAGAGATATGATATTATTGAGATGTGAGTCCTAGTTGAGCGATGCTCTCTGGGCGGATATAAGATTTTGGGATATGGGCCCTGGTTGAGCGATACTCTCTGGGCAAGATTATGACTATTTATTGGTTGGACCCTGGTTGAGCTTGATCTCTGGGCGCCAGTAAACATTGGATTAAGAGATAGACTGTGTTTGGACTCTGGTCGAGCTTGCTCTTTGGGACCGGCAGTCATTTGGATTTAAGAGAGCCGAAAGGCTATTAGATTTGAGGTTTAGGGTTCTACCATGATCTCCGTTAAAGATTTTTAGTGTATATAATTTTTGAACGAGGAATTTGTATAGAGAGATTTATGGATTTTGGAAAGTTATCTTATAGAAAATATTTTATTCATTTATTTATTTTATTTTAAACAAAGGATTTCAGATATTTATTCATTTAATGAGTTTAATGATCTTAAAATATAGGATTTCAAATATTGATTCATTTAATGGATTTAATGATTTGAAAATAAATGATTTCAAATATTTATTCATCTAATGAATTTAATGATTTTAAATAAGGATTTTAAAATCAACATGCATTTTATAACATTAATTCACTCAGTGAGGTCTGATCCCCCTCAATTATTTTTCAGGATTTCTTTCTTTAGGTTTCCCATAGTCGTCTTCTACGCCGGATTTATTCTTCACCGGCTGATTTATGTAAATCTTAATTTATCTTTTATTTGTATTATTTAGATGCTGCAGTAGTAGTGCATTATTGTTGTAATATGTTAAGTTGATTTTAGTAGTTATGATGTGATCAGATTGTATATTTAAATGGTCAAGTATGATGTTGGTTATGGATAATATTTCAAATTAAAAGTTTTAATTCTGAGGCAAATTTGTATTTATGTTATATATGAATGTTTTGTTTTAGGCTTGCTACGGGTTCCGGATTCGTATGAATTCCCGTTCCCTAGCGCCGGTCATGACCTCTGGGTTTGGGTCGTGACATATAATCTCAGCAACAAAGCAATAAAGATCTTCAAATTTATCTGCATACTCCTTGACTGACTGGCTCCCTTGGGTCAGCTTAAAGAAGGCTTCCTGCTTGCTTTTCTTATAGCTACCCGTCAAATACTCCTTATGGAATTCCACGAGAAATATGTTCTATGTCATCCCCTCACCATATAAACGGTGAACTCTTGATAGCCAATCATTCGCTAAACCCTTCACAAATCTGTATACATTTTGCACTTTCTCAACTTTCGTTAGTCCTAAGATAAGGAAAGCTTTCTCCAACTTCTTTAATCACTCATCAGCTATTCTTCCATCTATATATCCTCCAAAATCATATGCACCCAATCTATGAGCACAATCCACTATCATCCAAGGATCTCGATACTACTCTCGAGCAGCCATAGCAGCCATAAAAGCCTGAGTCATAAAAGCTCCCATACCGGCATCAGCCTAAAAAGGAGGTACTGGCTATGCTGGTTGAGGATTAGGTGGAACTAGTAGCTGAGCTGGAGGTGCAGGAACAGGTTATGGCAGTGGAGCTGCTGGATACGCTCCTGATACAACATCACCCACATGTTCCCCTCCACTAACAGATATATCATCCACTCTCTCAGCATGATTAGAAGGATTTCTATGAGGTTGGCCACTATCATCAAGCCTAGCGACGCGACCACGATTTCCACGGCCTCTACCACCTTTAAGTCTCAGCGGCATGATCTATAAAACCACAATAACAATAAAGTTAGACTTTAATTCTTCCTAAAAAATAAACACTTATGTAAACTGCTAATCTAAGCAAGCTACTAAACTCAAGCTCTTTTAACTTAACTTCCTACCCTAGGCTCTTTAAACCTAGGCTCTGATATCAAAAGATTGTCACACCCGCTCTGCTAGCTATAGAGCCGGGCATGACATGCTATGCTGAGCTGGCTAGTGCTGGAATTGGAAATATAACATACTTATATTACCAGTAACTTACAATATACTGAAAGTAATACTGCTATTATACATCATAAAAATCTTTTAAACATCCTTAGATTATATATATACAATCTACTATCTATTATCAAGATAAACTAAAAGATAAACTCCAAAAGTATATAAACAGAGTTGATTGGCGCAACCTCTTCTAGACACTGGATGGGCACTAGACTGTTCTACTAGCTACTGCTGATACTACTCTGCTGGATCTGAAAATGTTTTAAAAATAAAAGAGGGTGAGTACAAAAAAATACCCAGTGAGTGGACTAACTTTAAATATAATACTTTAAAGTGGGAACACCAGCTATCTACTAAAATAATTATAAATATATCAATAAAACCATTTGAACATTATAATAATAATTAATATACTGTGAAAATATCATAAAACAAGATACTCATAAACTTCCTTGCAAATAATAAAAATCGGTAATCCGCTACAATTATAAATTTATTTCTAGCTGAAGTAACATCATATCATAGCTAAATAGTTGCTATAACAACTGAAATAAACTAAGAAATAACATTCATAGAAAAATTATCCATACACTCATTCATATGTAACCAAGGATTGTGCTAACACAATGGGTGGCTTTGATGACCTGGCATCCCATATGCATACATATATTTATTGCTAGTCATAAGCATATGCAGAGCTAAACCACCCGGTTGCAAGCCTCCAAGGCTATATGCACAACTAAGCCCCAAGACAGTTGCTAGATAATAATGCCGAATAAATACCAGTCATCATGGTGCAATCTAATGAGTACATAATACGAGTGTATAGTTTTATCCATAACCAAATCATTCACATTTCTCAAACTACTATTGAAACATACTTGATAAATCATAAAGCTGATAATTATGTTAAACTGAAACATGATCATTATACTAAAATACTAAATATATCCTTGCTTTAAAATTGCTTTTTGCTAATTCAATAATAATTATACGCTATGTGTTCCCAATTCTGATATAAAAGCTAAATAACTTATAAAATCATACTTTGTAAACTAATACTTGAATAAATCACATTTATAAGGAAACATCATACTTAAATCATAGAAAACATTTTAATAACTTTACATACATATACTTATATGTACTTAGTTTTAAAACAAACTTTATATACGTATAACCACTCACTTGAGCTTGCTGAACCAAAATCTAGTTAGTTGGCTCTGACCTAGGCTCTACAGCTTCAACTTAATCTGATCCTAACATCCACAAGTAAAACTATAAGAATATAAGCTTAAATCTCAATTCTACTCAACTTAAGTTGATCTACAGCAAAAAGATAGGGTTTAAGACCTGAAAAATGGTCCGAAAATGATCAAAATATAGTTTTTAAGGCTGAGGACACCACAGAGGGGCCTCCTCTATGAACAGAGGCACCTCCTCTGTGCACAGAGGTGCCTCCTCTGTGCACAGAGGTGTCGCCTACGATCCAGAACAGTGCCTGCAGCTAAAAAAATCCATTTTTGTATATTTTCAACAAATATCAATACTAAATCAATATTCAAACAAGAAAAACACTTAAAAGAGTCTGTTTTAACAAAAGTAAAGCTTAAAACTTAACAAAAAAATCAAAACACCAAATTGAACAGTTCAAAAACTTAAAAGTTATATATGTATACTTACCAAAAACACTTGAATCTATAAGCTTGAATTTTCTTTTAGAAGTTTGAATCAATGCTTGAAGTTGTTGTTTAAAGATTTAAAGAAAAAGGAAAGAAAGAAAATGAAAAACGAAGAAGAGAGGGACGTAAGGAAGAAGCTGGAGACGGTTAAGAAGGAAGAAGAAGGAAATGACATACTGGAGAAGAAGGAATATTTTTTTAATATCATTTTGGCAAATATCCATTTTAGTCCCTCTTTAACAAATATCCATTTTAGTCCCTTAAATTTTTAAAATCACTAAAAAGGCCCTCAAACTTATTTCTAATGCAATTAAGTTCAAAATCTATCTATAATCCAATTAACATCTAAGGCAGGATATTACACCTCGGCTGCCGCTGCTGTTCACGAAGGTGACGTCGCCAACAAATGGAGTTGGTTTGCTACTGCTGACTGAACCAAAGTTGACCGATCCGGCCTTCAGACCAAGTCCAATTCATTTCCTGGTTTCGGTTCACTTGGGTTGGGTTTTGATGTATTCTCGACTTTCTCTAGTGCATTTTGCAGAGTAAAATCCCCACTTAAAGTCTACTGCAGGAGGAAATGCACAAGTAATTTTTATTTTTACGATTTCTTTGTATTTGTGTAGTGTGTTTTGCCAAAGAACTGTGATGAAACTGTTGTGCATTTTTGGAAATTTTGTGAATTTCTTGTGAATTGCGAATGAATTATTTCCTATAGGTTAATTGCAATGATTTGCAAAAACTGTATACTAGAAATATAGAAAAAATGCTGCCCAATTTTTATCTCGAACATCGGTGAAATTTGTAATTTTACTGTGTTTATGCCAAATTAATTTCCACTGCATCTAGGATTTAACTTGTATAATTTTGCACAATTGAGCTATAAATTTAATTATTTTAGTAATTTATCGCCAAAATAATTATTTTAGATATTTTTAGCTTAATTAAAGGAAATTAATTTAATAAAATCTTTTAAACTTAGCCAAAAATTCACAGCAAATAATTTTTAGAGCCAATTTCTTATTAGGAAATAGCTTCTAAAAATTCACATTAAATTTTTACCCATATTTGGAATAACTTGCTTTATTACCCCCTAGGAAATTACTTACCGTAAATTATTTAGGATTAATTTGCCAAATATAAACTTCACAAAACCCTGGGAGTAATAAGCACTTTTCAGTGTCTTATCAACCAGGAGGCTATTTTAGCCCATTACCTCCACACTTCCCCTGCAAATATTGTTTGATTTATTATTTGCATTTTCTGAACTTTCTGGACCTGTACTCAATTATGTGCCTTTTCTTCAAGAATTTTCTTAGGGAAATTTGGTGAACTAGCTTTCTTACATTTTTCTGGCCCATTACCTCCATACTTCTCCCAACAAAATTTGCCAGTTTGAATTAGTTTTACTTTTTAGCACCATTATGGCTAAGTGCATGAGTGCAATGCCTTGGACCTTGGGGAAATGGCCTATTTAAGTTCCATTTCACCAAATTACTGTTAATTATAAGAGATTTGAGCCAAATATCACATTTTTAGCTCATTACTGCCATCAAATCTTTGATTACCCTAGGTTCTTTGATTACTCCCACCAAGCCCTTGGTCACTTTCACCACTCCAAGCAACAAAAGAAAGGAAGCATCTAAGCCACCACCAAAATCTTTTAAGAAGAAGAAGACAGTCACTCTTGCTTCAGCAATAAGGAAATATCAGGTTCAAACATACTTTCTCTTGATTTCCCTCTTTATGTCAGCTTTGTTTTGATTTCTAACATTTTTGTTTGCTTGCTAACAGTTGAGAATAGTAGGGAGAACCCCTCACCATCTCATTCTCCTTCCCCTTATGATGATTCTTCTTCAAATTCTCCAGATTACCCCTTACTTCTACCTCAATACTACCCCTTATGTCAAATCCATTACCTTCTGCTTCAGCTCAATTACCTTCTACCTCTGATTCGACTCCTTATGCTACTCCTCAAGTATATACTTCTATTTCTCTTTTTTCTTTCCTTGTGCATTTCTATAACCTTGGCTTACACTTACTTATTACAGAAAGTTGACTCTTGGTCCTCCATTAATGATATGGAGATTATGGTAGATCTCAGCTACCTGGAGATTCCTTCAAAGGTTCCTCCTATGGCTTTTTCGACTTCAGATGATGCTTCAAGGCCAAGGATTCATTGAGGATTATCCTTCGCTTAGAGGTGGGTACCCTCCAGAAGACTCATAAATCTATAGTACTTTCAGTTCATCACCTTAGGGCAATATTCTAAGTTAACTGCCATTATTGCTTTAAAGAACCTGATTATTTTGAGCTCTTTTCGCTTGGGGGAATATAGTGCAGCTCATTTGACAACCTCAAGCCATCTCAATCTTTTCCACTAGGATAAAGATAACTTTTTTGCTGAGCAACTCAAGATAAAGCAAATCAAGGAAGAAGAAGCAGAGAGAAAAGCAGCCTTCCTCCAAGTAACTAAGGACATTGAAGAACAGGAGGCTAAATTATCATCTTTGAAAACCTAGAAAGGTGAACTTCTTCGCAAGAGCAAAGAATTGACTTCTTGATACCAGGATGCGGCCAAGACAACTCAGTCTATCAAAAGATTTGGAAAGCAAGAAGGATGCAATCAAAGAGTGGCTGAGCCAAGAGGAAGTGCCTATGATCATTAGGCAGAAGTGCCTAGATATTTGGAAGAACCTCAGGGGCTTTGACTTTGACTTTTTATAACTTGATTACAGACTTTTATGCTGTTATGATGTTTGTGATTTGATATAGTACTTTGTACCCTTGATATTGATCGTTTTGGACCTCTACATTATGGTTTTCATCCTTTTGTGGATGACTTGATATTGTAGCTATCACAGGGCTTATTTCTAATTCAATTCTAATTTGCTTAGTATATTTTCTGGACTATATCACTACTCACAACATACTCTGCACCACAGCCATTCATTTTCTATATCAAATCACTCAATTTTTAGTAGAAATACTGTCAAACTTTTGCAAAATCACTGCTCATAGCATTCTTAACCTGAAAATTAATAAACTTCACATAAAAACAAATAAACAATAACACACTAAAATTTAGCAAAATTAAATTTTATTTATTTACAGTAACTATCAAGTCAACTTACACACCCAAAAAGCAAAAATTTTATCACTTTATGCACTAAGTGACAATTTTATGGCCTGAGGCCAGTTACTTTTCTTTTTTATTTTCCTTTTATTTCCCACACAGTGGAAAATATTTCAGCACCACCTCCATTGCTTAGTATTTTAGTACAGTCCCCTGCAACACAATTATTCTCTGAACCTCCTGTTATACCTTCTGCCCCCTGAGTGTTCAGAATTTTAGTAGTATTTTCTTCAACCTGCTGCAACATGAGGCCCTCTTTCTTTACAATTAAACCCTCTATAGTTTTAGGCTTAATTTTGATTTTAGCCTCAAGTTGATCTCCTATTCATTTTATCTCCTTTCAGGCTGATGGAATATCTGATGTTCCACCCTACGCCATTGTTTGTTTGGTAAAACAGGTAGGAGTACCACAAATCTTAGTTGCTTCCTGTTGAATTTTGGTGGTAGTCTCATGTCCTCCTTCCTTGGCTTAGATTTGTAGTTATTTCTTAATACAGTCGCTGCAGGAGGCTTATCTCTGGTGCTAAGAACCTCCTATGAGGAACTGGTCTCCAGTAGCTCATGAACCTGTTAGAATTTATATTAGAAGGTTGAACTACCTTTTTTTTTTTCTGATTTTGTTATTCAAATCCACATTGATAGGATTCACTAAAGCCTGCTTTTCTGCTTTTATATCTGCTTCCTCCTTTGGAGGTTGAGGAGAAGGTACACAGTTAACCTTCCCTTGGGAAATCTGCATAGAGTCCTAATAAAATGATATTTGGCTTTCAGGAATCTGCACTTGGCCATTAGAAATTGCTATTTAACCAGGTAGAATGTTGCCCCCCGAGCCTTGTATCTGATTTTGAGGATTTGATGGTTGGTCTTGAGAAACTTATAAATTGCCTTAGGGAAATGTTGTCTGACCTTGAGGTAATGGTAATTACTCTTGATGAATATTGCCCCCCGGGCCTTTTTCTTACTGAACATCCTCATGGTTATGAATTTTAAGCTCAGAACTTAGATTTTCCTTATTACCACTAAGAACCAGATTTCCATTATTGGACTTAATAGGAGATGAATGTTTGGATTCTTTATCGGGTTGATCCATCACCTTTAGAGTCCTTTGCTTCATATGCTTCAGATAAGTTTCAATCATCTTAGTAAATGAAGTTACTATCTCTTGTAAGCTTTGGTTAAGAGCACGAAATTTTTTTTGAAAAGTACTGATCATCTATGCTATCAAATCTCAGACTTGCTTCATTTCTTCAGATAAGATAGTTTGGACATCAGTGCCCTCAATAGTAGTTGTAGTAGTATTAGAATTTTGGCCTGAATAGCCAAAAGCTGGTGCCTCGATCTAAGTTTGGTCCTGAGACACCCAACCTTCATAAGCTTGTTGCATCTGATCACCTAGTTTTACAGGTGTATTGGTCGGATTACCAACCTAAGAAATTTTTTCATTTTCAAAGTTGAACATTCTATTGGAATGTGTCCCACCGAGTGTGCCAAAAGATTATTGGTGTAATTTTTATCATACCGGATTTGCGAGCATGCCAGGGAAGACTAATTTTCCAAATTGATAATTACTGACTTCTTTCAGATCAATGTGGATTCCCAAATGCCTTTACCATAATTTATTTGAGTTCCAAGAGATTTGGAATTTGCAACAATAAATTATTGTGCTAAAGGAAATAATTTTCTAGCTAAAGGTAATGATAAATAAGCTGAAGGTAATAATAAATAAATTGGAGGTAATAAAAAATAAACTTGAAGTAATGAAAAATAAACTTGAGGTAAATGTAAACTGAAATTTGCATTCAAAAGGCAGTAAGTACAAAATTTGCTAGAATAAAAGCGTAGAAATTGCTAAAAGCTGTAGAAATGACTATTAAGAAAATTGCTAAAGCTTGATATTTGGATTGGTTGATTATTGATTTGTTGATAATTGGTTGTATTTTTTTGTTCATTCTTGTGTTCTCCCTTTATAGCTCAGGTACTTGGTGCATAAGCAAAATTCTTTTTGAATGCTACCATAATTTCTTTCAATAACTTTTGTAACCTGCATCTCTTGGATTACCTCTACCAACTCTACAGCCCCTGCTCATTTCCTTTAGTTCCCTCTAGAACTTTCTTTTCTTTCCCTCTAAGCCAATAATTGAATTCTTCACCAAGTCTTCAATTTTAGAGAAAAATCTAGATAATCAACACAATTCTTGATTTTTCCAGTAAATTCTAGAAGATTCACGTGTTCTTTAGCTTTAATTCCCCCAAG
This sequence comes from Macaranga tanarius, assembly GCA_949673435.1. Taxonomy (NCBI): domain Eukaryota; kingdom Viridiplantae; phylum Streptophyta; class Magnoliopsida; order Malpighiales; family Euphorbiaceae; genus Macaranga; species Macaranga tanarius. Next base: position 8,390 of record CATIWO010021932.1, on the reverse strand, counting down.
CCCTTCATGTAACCTGCTCCTTGAATTTTCTCCATCAGCTCTTCAGTGCCTCTACTTCTGGTTACCTCTAGAATTTCCTTCAGCCAACACAGTATTCTTGACCAAGTAAATGTAATTAAACTGGACTCAATACAATGGGCTCATCTTCAGCCTAAAATTTAATTTTGGGCCCGAAAATTAATATTGGGTACAAACAAATACTATTTTTTTATGTGTGTTATATGTGATTGAAATATTTATTTAAATATATAATTAAAATATTTTTATCTTTCAAGAGGCATAAATTATTATAATATGAATAGAATAAATTTTTAATACTAAATAATTTGTTATATTAGTTGACATAAAATATGTATTACATTTTAAGAGTTATAACAAAAAAAAAAAATGTTAATATAAGAATAATTGTACAAAGATTTTCACATATTTATATTAGTGACAGATTTAAATATTATGTATGAAGAAATAAGAAAATAACATAATTATAAAACATACAAATTAATATCATATTTGAAGAATAATATTACTTTATCAGTAATAATATTAAAATAAATTTAGATTTGCTATAAATATTATTTATACTGAAATAAATTAAAATTGTATATTAAAAATTTAGTTTATTTGAGTTTTAAAATATTAATTAAATAAATATTTCTTGTTGACATTATCTAAAAAATAATTTTGCCTAATTGATGAAAATTTATTTGTTTAAAATAATTGCATTTTTTAGTCACTTATATGTGCGTGTTTGTGTGTGAGTTATTCTTTTTTTTATCAATCATTATTTTTTTATAATTTTAGTTTTCATTACTTTTAGATGTATCAAAGATTTTGAAAAATTATATAAATTATATTAAAAATAAAAATTATAGTTATAATTATTAATTGTAATTCATATGTAAGATACAATTTATTATAAATAAAAATTTTTGTAAATATTTATATATGAAACATATGACAATTTAATAATTTATGTATTTTATCAAGTTTAATAATAATTAAACATAGTAGAAATTATTTTATTTTGTTAAATTTATTTACTTCTTAAATATAAAATTTTAAATACAAATTATTACTATTTTCATCAATTTTAGTATCTTAAAAAAATAAACTAAAACTATTTTTGCAATACATAAAAAAACAACATGTTTTCATCCAAATATTCATGTAATTTATTATTATTATTTTGATACGTGGAAGCCAGGAAAGAACGACTTGTTTAGGAAAGTGTGGTGAGAAAAAAATCTTACAATCCTAAGTTCCTAATTGGCGGCCGCCATTGAATTTTTTGTTTTCTTTTCGGTCTAATTCAAGGATCAAACAAAATTTGGCCTCATAAGTAGTAACATTGTTGAGAGTTCGTATATATAGTTGAATGCAGGGCTTTTTACCATTTTATGGTGAAAATAAAAATATATTACCATTTTGTGTTAGAAATCAAAAAATTACCAAAATAGGGTGAAAACCAAAAAAAAAAAAAATAGGGACAAAAGCCTCTTACAGTATTCCGCTAGTCAAAACTGGCGGAATGAAAAAAAAAAAAAAAAGTTAGGCATTCCGCCGCTTTGAGTGGCAGAGAGCAAAAAGATAGCAGAAAGCATATTAAAAAAAACAGTTGGGTTGTGCATGCATGGTTTGTGCAGAGGCGCCTCCTCTGCACAGAGGCGCCTCCTCTCTGCACAGAGGCATCGCCTCTACGATCCAGAACAGTGCCTGCAGTTGAAAAACATCCATTTTTGCATATTTCAACAAATTTCAATACCAAATCACTATTGAAATAAGAAAAACACTTAAAAGGGTATGTTTTAACAAAAGTAAAGCTTAAAACTTAACAAAACAATCAAAACATCAAATTGAACAATTCAAAAACTTAAAAGTTATATATGTATACTTACCAAAAACACTTGAATCTATAAGCTTGAATTTCTTTTACAAGTTTGAATCAATACTTGAAGTTGTTATTTAAAGATTTAAAGAAAAAGGAAAGAAAGAAAATGAAAAATGAAGAAGAGAGGGACATAAGGAAGAAGCTGGAGACAGTTAAGAAGGAAGAAGAAGGAAATGACGTACTGGAGAAGAAGAAACATTTTTTTAATATCATTTTGGCAAATATCCATTTTAGTCCCTCTTTAACAAATATCCATTTTAGTCCTTTAAATTTTTAAAATCACTAAAAGGCCCTCAAACTTATTTATAATGCAATTAAGTCCAAAATCTATCTATAATCCAATTAACCTCTAAGGCAAGATATTACACCTCGGCTGCCGTTGCTGTTCACGAAGGTGACGTCGCCAACAAATGGAGTTGGTTTGCTGCTGCTGACCGATCCAGCCTTCAGGCCAAGTCCAATTCATTTCCTGGTTTCGGTTCACTTGGGTTGGGTTTTGTTGTATTCTCGACTTCCTCTAGTGCATTTTGCAGAGTAAAATCCCCACTTAAAGTCTACTACAGGAGCAAACGCACAAGTAATTTTTATTTTTGCGATTTCTTTGTATTTGTGCAGTGTGTTTTGCCAAAGAACTGTGATGAAAGCATTGTTGGGAATTTTGTGAATTTCTTGTGAATTGCTAATGAATTGTTTCCTGTAGGTTAATTGCAATGATTTGCAAAAACTGTATACTAGAAATATAGAGAAAATGCTGTCCAATTTTTATCTTGAATATCGATGAAATTTGTAATTTAGTTGTGTTTATGCAAAATTAATTTCCACTGCATCCAGGATTTAACTTGTATAATTTTGCACAATTGAGCTATAAATTTAATTATTTTAGCAATTGATCGCCAAAGTAATTATTTTAGATATTTTTAACTTAATTAAAGGAAATTAATTTAATAAAATCCTTTAAACTTAGCCAAAAATTCACAGTAAATAATTTTTAGAGCCAATTTCTTGTTAGGAAATAGCTTCTAAAAATTCACGTTAAATTTTTACCCATATTTGGACTTTATTTGCTTTATTACCCCCTAGAAAATTACTTAGTGTCAATTATTTAGGATTAATTTGCCAAATATAGGCTTTAACTTTACAAAACCCTAGGAGTAATAAGCACTTTTTAGTGTCGTATCGACCAGGAGGCCATTTTAGCCCATTACCTCCACACTTCCCCCTGTAAATATTGTTTGATTTATTATTTGCATTTTCTGCACATTTTGGACCTGTACTCAATTATGTGCCTTTTCTTCAAGAATTTTTTTGGGGAAATTTAGTGAACTGGCTTTCTTACATTTTTCTGGCCCATTACCTCCACACTTCTTCCAATAAATTTTTTCAGTTTAAAAAGAAGCAGCTAAGCCACCACCAAAATCTTTTAAGAAGAAGAAGACAGTCACTCTTGCTCCAGCGATGAGGAAATATCAGGTTCAAACATACTTTCTCTTGATTTCCCTCTTTATGTCAGCTTTGTTTTAATTTCTAACATTTTTGTTTGCTTGCTAACAATTGAGAATAGTAAGGAGAACCCCTCACCATCTCATTCTCCTTCCCCTTATGTTGATTCTTCTCCAAATTCTCCAGATTACCCCTTACTTCTACCTCAACATTACCCCTTGTGTCAAATCTATTACCTCCTGCTTCAGCTCAATTACCTTCTACCTCTGATTCGACTCCTTATGCTACTTCTCAAGTATATACTTCTATTTCTCCTTTTTCTTTCCTTGTGCATTTTCATACCCTTGGCTTACACTTACTTATTACAGGAGGTTGACTCTTGGTCCTCTATTGATGATATGAAGATTATGGTAGATCTCAGCTACTTGGAGATTCCTTCGAAGGTTCCTCCTATGGCTTTTTTGACTTCAGATGATGCTTCAAGGCCAAGGATTCATTGAGGATTATCCTTAGCTTAGAGGTGGGTACCCTCTAGAAGACTCATAAATCCATAGTACTTTCAGCTCATCACCTTAGGGTAGTATTCTAAGTTTGCTGCCATTATTGCTTTGAAGAACCTGATTATTTTGGGCTCTTTTCACTTGGAGGAATCTAGTGCAGCTCATTTGACAACCTCAAGCCATTTCAATCTTTTTCACCAGGGGAAAGTTAGCTTTTTTACTGAGCAACTCAAGATGAAGCAAATCAAGGAAGAAGAAGTAGAGGGAAAAACAACATTCCTCCAAGTAACTAAGGACATTAAAGAACAGGAGGCTAAATTATTAGCTTTGAAAATCTAGAAAGATGAACTTCTCCGCAAGAGCAAAGAATTGACTTCATGATACCAGGATGCGGCCAAGATAACTCAGTCTATCAAGAGATCTGGAAAGCAAGAAGGATGCAATCAAAGAGTGGATGAGCTAAGAGGAAGAGGCTATGATCATTAGGCAGAAGTGCCTAGATATTTGGGAGAACCTAAAGGGCTTTAACTTTGACTTTCGGTAACTTGATTACAGAATTTAGCTATCACATGGCTTATTTCCTATTCAGTTTTGATTTGCTTAGCATATTTTTTGGACTATATCACTACTCACAACATACTCTGCACCACAGCCATTCATTTTCCACATCAAAACAATCAATTTTTAGCAGAAATGCTACCGAAATTTTACAAAATCACTGCTCACAGCATTCATAACCTGAAAATTAATAAACTTGACACAAAAATAAATAAACAATAACACACCAAAATTTAGTAAAATTAAATTTTATTTATTTACAGTGGCTATCAAGTCAACTTACACACCCAAAAAGTAAAACTTTTATCACTTTATGCACTAAGTGACAACTTTCTGGCCTGAGGCCAGTTACTTTTCTTTTTTATTTTCCTTTTATTTCCCACATAGTGGGAAATATTTTAGCACCACCTCCATTGCTTAGCATTTTAGTACAGTCTCCTGCAACACAATTATTCTCTGAACCTCCTATTATACCTTCTACCCCCTGAGTGTTCAAAATATTAGTAGTATTTTCTTCAACCTCCTACAACATGAGGCCCTCTTTCTTTGCAATTAAACCCTCTATAGTTTAAGGCCTAATTTTGATTTTACCCTCAAGTTGGATCTCCTGTTCATTTTGTCCCCTTTCAGGCTGGTGGAATATCTTATGTTCCACCCTACGCCATTGTTTATTTAGTGAAACAGGTGGGAGTACCATAAATCTTAGTTGCTTTCTGTTGAATTTTGGTGGTAGTCCTCTGTCCTCCTTCTTTGGCTTAAATTTGTAGTTATTTCTTAATACAGTCACTGCAGGAGGCTTTTTCTCTGGTGCTAAGAACCTCCTATAAGAAATTGATCTCCAGTAGCTCATGAACCTGTTAGAATTTATATTAAAAGGTTGAACCACCTTTTCTTTTTTTTTTCTGATTTTGTTATTCAAATCCATATTGATAGGATTCACTAGAGCCTCATTTTCTGCTTTTATATCTGCTTCCTCCTTTGGAGGTTGAGGAGAAGGTACACAGTCAACCTTCCCTTGGGAAATCTGCATAGAGTCCTGATGAAATGACATTTAGCCTTCAGAAATCTGCACTTGGCCATTAGAAATTGCTATTTCACCAGGTAGAATGTTGCCCCCCGAGCCTTGCATCTAATTTTGAGGATTTGGTGGTTGGCCTTGAGGAACTTGTAAATTGCCTTAGGGAAATGTTGTCTGACCTTGAGGTAATGGTACCTACTCTTGATGAATATTGCCCCCTGGGCCTTTTTCTTGCTGAACATCCTCATGGTTGTGAATTCCAAGCTCAGAACTTAGATTTTCCTTATTACCACTAAGAACCAAATTTCCATCAGTGGACTTAATAGGAGATGAATGTTTGAATTCTTTATGGGGTTGATCCATCACCTTTGGAGTCCCTTACTTCAGATGCTTCAGATAGGTTTCAATCATCTTAGTAAATGAAGTTACTATCTCTTGTAAGCTTTGGTTAAGAGCATGGAAAATTTTTTGAAAAGCACTGATCATCTGTGCTATCAAATCTCGGACTATAAATATTATTTATACTGAAATAAATTAAAATTGTATATTAAAAATTTAGTTTATTTGAGTTTTAAAATATTAATTAAATAAAAATTTCTTGTTGACATTATCTAAAAAATAATTTTGCCTAATTGATTAAAATTTATTTGTTTAAAATAATTGCATTTTTTAGTCACTTATAGGTGCGTGTTTGTGTGTGTATGAAATAAGTTATTCTTTTTTTTTTATCAATCATTATTTTTTTTATAATTTTAGTTTTCATTACTGCATCAAAGATTTTGAAAAATTATATAAATTATATTAAAAATAAAAATTATAGTTATAAATATTAATCGTAATTCATATGTAAGATACAATTTATTATAAATAAAAATTTTTGTAAATATTTATATATGAAACATATGACAATTTAATAATTTATGTATTTTGTCAAGTTTAATAATAATTAAACATAGTAGAAATTATTTTATTTTGTTAAATTTATTTACTTCTTAAATATAAAATTTTAAAATTTTAAATACAAATTATTACTATATCTTAAAAAAAAATAAACTAAAACTATTTTTGCAATACATAAAAAAACAACATGTTTTCATCCAAATATTCATGTAATTTATTATTATTATTATTATTTTGATACGTGGAAGCCAGGAAAGAACGACTTGTTTAGGAAAGTGTGGTGAAAAAAAAATCTTACAATCCTAAGTTCCTAATCGGCGGCCGCCATTGAATTTTTTGTTTTCTTTTCGGTCTAATTCAAGGATCAAACAAAATTTGGCCTCATAAGTACTTAAGTAGTACTGTGTATGGTGAGTTGACTATTTGCATTTAAAATATTATAACATTGTTGAGAGTTTGTATATATAGTTAAATGCTGGGCTTTTTTACCATTTTATAGTGAAAATAAAAATATATTATCATTTTATGTTAGAAATTAAAAAATTATCAAAATAGGGTGAAAATTAAAAAAAAAATGGAGACAAAAGTCTCCTACAGTATTCCGCCAATCAAAACTGGCGGAATGAAAAAAAAAAAAGTTAGGCATTCCGTCGCTTTGAGTGGCGGAGAGTAAAAAGATAGCAGAAAGCATATTAAAAAAAAAAAACAGTTGGGTTGTGTATGCATGGTTTGTGTATGTTACAATAAATTTTTAATATAATTATATTTTCCAAAAAGAATTAATTATTTTATTTTTTATAAAATTAATTTTATTTTACAAATAATTATTTTAAATGTGTGAAATAAATTTTATTTAATGGTGATAAATGAAAAATATAAATATTGTACATTTAAAATATAAATAAAGTTTTGTAATTAAAATTAATTTAACTAATTTTCAATCATTTGATGATTAATTATGATAATAATTTGAAAAATTATGCCTACACTAATTTATTATGATTAATTTAAATTTATTTCATAAAAACGAGTTCAATATTAGAAAAATCATGTGCGAAGCTCGTGTATTGTGTATACTAGTATTTTTTTTTAAATATTCAAGCTCAACTTATGCAGATTATCACCAGGTCATATTCAAAAAAAAAATGGTGTAATTGAAAGAAAAAATCATGCAGCGAATGATAAGATTTCAATTGCTCGTCTCACTATATTAATTGAAATTAAATTAATTATAATTCTAATAATTATTTAAATTAAACTATATTTTCTAATTTGATTAGATTAAAATAGTTGTTGGGAGACTTTTGCCATCGAATTGGATTAGTCAAAGTCCGATGAACTCTAGATACTAGTGGTTCATACTGAAAAAAAGTAATTAAAATTAATTAGATAATTTTGAATCATTTGATGATTAATTATGATAATTTACTCTAATTTATTATGATTAAATTAAATTTATTTCATAAAAATGAATTTAATACTAGAAAAATCATGTGCGAAGCATGTGTATTGTGTATACCAATATTTTTAAATATTCGAACTCGAATTTATTACATGCATTCACTAATTATTATTATTATTATTAATGATATTTTTTTTTTCAAATTACCATAAAATAGGAATTTGGTCAAAAATACCACAAAATGAGAATTTTTTTATATATTTTTTTTTGCCATAAATTGGCAAAAAGCCCGTTGAATGGAGCCTTAATTTGCTGTGCTTTATGTTTTCGCAGGTAGAAATGGCAGACAGGTTGACTCGTATAGCAGTTGTCAGTTCTGATAGATGCAAGCCCAAGAAGTGCGGTCAAGAGTGCAATAAGAGGATTGTTATATCATGGACCCCTGTTCATATTGCAATATGAACTAGGGATCCATAACATGCGTGTACAGTATAATATAAAAGTCTGTTTATTCTTTTTTAAATATTAAATTGACGGCGTCAACTAATATTAACACCCACAGTTCTTAACTACTTGCATGGAAGCTGAATCTGCAGGTCCTAACGGATTTATTTATTTTTAATTAATGTCCATTAATTAACCTACATGCTATACTATGTACTCTTATTAATATGAGTTATTATT
>CATIWO010021919.1:0-13824 GCA_949673435.1 Macaranga tanarius | reverse complement strand
GAGCGAGGAATTTCACATGGATCGAAAATTTTAGCGACGTATTTCACATCCGTCGCTAATTAGCGACGGATGTGAAATTCGTCGCTAAAATTAGCGATGGATGTGAAATTCGTCGCTAAAATTAGCAACGGATGTTAAATTCGTCGCTAAAATTAGTGACGGATATTAACTCTGTCGCTAAAATTAGCGACGAATTTTCATATCCGTCGCTAATTAGCGACGAATTTTCATATCCGTTGCTAAAATCGTCGGTTATCAGCATCCATCAGTAATTAGCGACGAAAAATTATCCGTCGCTAATTTCCGTCGATAAATCGTTGCATTTTAGTAGTGGATGAAGAGTATGAAAAAGAAGATTTTGAGTATGAAATATCATCAGAAGATGGAGATGAGGAAAATACACTGGAGGAGACAGACGATGACTAATTGTCATTTACAAGAATTGTTTGTACTTTGATGTTTATGTTATGTACTAAAAAAGATGTTGGAAAAATAATAAATGTATTTATATTTATTTTATGCATATGTTCATTGTATATTATTAATTTTGTTACATTGATGTTTTGGAATATATGTGATATAAATTTTTTAATATTTTATTGTCTAACTTTGGATTATGTTTTTTTAGACATGAGGCATCCTGGAGGAGGTCGATCAGGTAGAGAGACAGCTGGCAGAGGTCGCACTGGAGGACAGGGCATTTCTCAGCATAGTTCACCTTCTGCAGCCACTGCGGCGTCTTCATCTAGTGCCGTGACACCCTCAGCTTCATCTGCACATCCCCAAAGTAGCATTACCCACTAGAGGAAGAGGACCTACATTAGCCAGAGGAAGAAGTTGAGCCCCCTCATCCTAGGGATCACACATTTGTAAGCATTGATAGAGAAATGTGCAATTTAAATTCAAGTACATGACTGAAGGGTATTAATGTGATATTAATTGCAATGGTATGAACGTTTTATAATCTTAAATGTGTAAATATTGTTGAAAATGAAAGTATTAATACAAGTCTATGAACTTGTAGGAATTTTTATGTTTGCTACAGTAAGTTAAGGTTTAGTTGTTATTTCTCTCTGAATAGTGCATGTAAATGGTATATTTTGAGTTGATTAGAGTATTAATTGTATTTATTATTTATGTAGAATATTATTTTATGTTGTAATATAAATGCAGGAGAGATTGATTAGACCCAAGCGGCAAAGTTTCGGGGATTTGTACCGCCATCTGCAAAAAATGTTAGTTTGCAGAAGGGTGGCAGTGGGCAGCACTTACTCAGGATCATATTGACTTCTACTGGGAGGAGTTTAAGGTGAAGAATGTTATTTTAAACTCAAAATTATAATCAAATTTTTATTATTTCATTTGAACATTGATATGGATATAGTGAGATCATATTTTAAAACGTTACCCAACAGTGCTTTGAGTCCAGAAATATTTTAGGCGGGATGCTCCTGACGCGTAGATAAAGGCAGTGTGGGCACAACAAGCAGCAAACCGGTATAAAGATAATTTGTGCACATACAGAACGTCGAACACATGATAGGTCAATATCTGATAATGTGTTGAGAGCTTGGCAAGAAAAATGGTCGCAACAATATTACGTTAAAAAGCGTACCCAAGCAAGCAAAAATTGACTAACTGAAAAAGCCGGTCCAGGTACAGGTCCTTCAAAGCATACAGGAGGGTCTAGATCTATGCGTGACCATGAGCGAGCTATGGTACGTACGAAATATTTAATGTCAAAAATTATATGCAATAAATAGCTAATTAATTATTGTTTGATAATGCATGCCATTGTGAACTATATTAATGTATTAATATTAATTATTTCATTATATTCTTCATATTTGTTTATAATAATATAGTATTTTATTCATTTGTTAAAACTGTAAATAATATGCAGACTGAGCAGGATGGAGTGCGACCAAGCACACATAAATTGTTCAAGGCCACCCACACCAGCAAGTCAGATAGAAGTAAATTTATTGATAAGAGATCAGAGACAGTTAATATAAGTATGAAAATATTTTCACTAGGTATTGTATTATGTTCAATGACCACAAATAAATAATGTACATGTGTAAGTAGTTTTTGCACATATTACATAATATGGTAATGTATTTGATTTTTGTCATTTGATTTAGGCGCGTTTTGAATAGATGATGCTGCCTTTTCGCAACCAGCAGAGGAGGGAGGAGAGGCACCTGAAGTTGATGAGAACCAAATTTTCCTTCAAGCAGCTGAAGGAGTACAAAAATAATGAGTCTACGGTGTTGGATCTTTAGTGTCGACATACTATGCAAGCAGTTTTCGCACTACTGGTGCGACATCCTCGATGCAGAACTTATTTCCTTCTCAGGCCGTTTTTGATGATGTGGTTGAGCAGTCTGTGCAGAGTAGATTAGAGGTTATTTGATCTGAGCTTCGCTCTGAGCTTTGCCGTGAGTATGACGAGCAGGTTAGCGCATTCCAGCGCGAGCTAGAGACTTTGACGAGGTGGGCACACTCTTCTGGTATGCGACCTCCTGTACCTCCACACTAATCTCTTTCTCTACCTTCACACACAGCTCTTTTAGATGCTGAGGGTGATCTTGGTCCAGATCATACTACAGATTTAGCGAACCAGTAGGTTTTCACATTGTTTATGTAATACATTTTTGAAATAATTGATAAATTGTACGTTTATTCCTATATTATTATTTTATTGTCATGTTATTTTGTGTTTCAAATATATTTATTTATATATTTTTTAATACGATTATAATTTCTATTTAAATTATAATGAATGTTTATACAATTTACAACAACCACAATCATATCAAAAATCTAATAAATAATTATACAACTATTATTAAAAAAAAACCAAAATTACCGACGGAATTACCGTCAGAAATTACCGACGGATTTGAATTTGTTGGTAAATACTGATGGATTCTATTCCGTCGGTATTTACCGACGGATTCAAATCCGTCTATAATTACCGACGGAATAGAATCCGTTGGGAATTACCGACGGAATAGAATCCATCGGGAATTACCGACGGATTTGAATCCGTCAATTCCGTCGGTAATTACCGATGGATTCAAAATCTGTCGGTAATAATTAGCGACGAGCATTTTGCCGACGGAATAGAATCTGTCGGTAATGAGAAAATCCGTCGCTAAATCTCTGTTTTCTAGGAGTGTATATAGTCGTGTTAAATTAATTATTGAAAAATCTTTGCCGCATTTATAATCTTACTTAGATTGAATCAGATTAGTTAGAGTCTTATGTAAAGATCTTTGCCACCCTTATGGTTCTATTTAGGTTGAATCGAATTGACTATAATTTAATGAATTCTAAATACGTAATTTTTAAAAAAAAGTGAAATTAAGTTTTTAACTGTCTTATTCTAAAACTAAATGCAAGATTACTTTAGAAGTAGATATTAGAACTTAAGTCCAATTAAATGTAAAAAAACCTCCCATTTCTAATATTTAATAAAAATATTATACATTTTAGTTTTTCTGTTATATTTTAGCCATGAATTTTTTGGTAAATAATTTTGTATTTTTCATTTAGAGAATGAAATGATATCCATTTAAAAATTCATGATTAACATCTTATTTATAATTACTAATTAAAGATTAAAATGTATGAAGTATAGTTTTGATAAAATAATATCGAAGTAAGTAATTATTTTATAAATAATATTTTAATGAGTTATGACATTTAATAAAATAATAAATTATAAAAAAATATATCCCTTAATATATACATTAGTGACTCTTTAATACACTGATATCTCGTCGTCGTCGTCGTCATATGAATGAAGGCCCTATAAAAGCTGCCTAAATTACAAGCTCTCTTGACTATTTACACTTTAAAGTTTAAAATATTCACATCAAGTATGCTTTATCTCCATCAACCTTCATGCCTTACTACAGTCCCAAACTGTCATCATTTTCAAACATGTAACCCATTTATGTTTAGTTATATATATCCATGAAATATTTTTCTCTATTTAATTACTTCAATTTATTTAGTCAGTTCTGTTATTTTAACAATAGTCTTTTTTTTTTTTTTTTTTAAGGTGAGATTACAAGAATTAAAGTAGCAGTGAAACAAGCACAACACATCCTCAAAGGAAACCAATGCAAGAAGCTAAAGATTTGTGCCAATAATAATAACAATAATGGCAGAAAAGATGTGCATGCATTGGAAGCAACACATAAACTAAGTAGTAGAGAATACGGTATAATTCAGCCAGCAGCCACATTAAAAAATGAAATTACACCATCAAATCCAGCGGGCTTCAACTGGGCTTCAATTAAGCATAACTTAGATTCATTATGTCTGTTTATACGACCTTATGTTTTGATCGGATCAGTGAGTAGTAATTCATATATATACATGTGCGTGTGTGTGTCTATATGTTGAGTATGCACACATATAATGATCTTTCTTGCTATGATCAGATTTTTAAGCTAACATCAGTCTCGCTTCTTTCGGTGGAAACAATAAGTGATCTATCTCCAAAGTTTTTTGCTGAACTGCTGAAGGTATTGGCAATGTTTTTATCCCAAAAAAAGGGTAACAACAATCCTGACATATCTGTTGATTAACTCTTCCAGGCAATAGTGCCAATAGTATTAATGAACATTTACGTGGCTGCATTTAATCAATTATGTGAAGTCGAACTAGACAAGGTAAGCGCAAATGCAACCAATCTTTGAATATTTGATGTAACGATATGATCTTATTTAATTTTTTCAACATTAATGCTTTGCATTCAAGATAAACAAACCTCACTACCCACTAGCTTCTGGGGACCTTTCAATGAAAGCTGGCATTACGATTGTTGCCACATCTATATTGATGGTAAGTGAGCTATATATAAAAATAGACAATGTAGTTTGCTGCATATATATTTTGTTTGATCTGATCTTTTTTCCTTGGTCTTTAATCAGAGTCTTGGATTGGGAGTTATGCTTCGATCTCCGCCACTTCTTGCTGCCCTCCTCACAAGTTTTGCAATTGGAACTGCGTACTCCATTGATGCAAGTTCTTTAACTTCTATGCGCATCACGTTTTTACAATGTTATTATCTACTAACTGTATATAATTGTCTGTGTTAATTTGTTGTAGCTTCCTTATCTTAGATGGAAAAAACACCCTTTTCTTGCTTCAATGAGTATTGTAATTGTGAGGGCAATTTCTTATCAAATCGCTTTCTTCATACACGTCCAGGTAACGTAGATCGATTAAACATGCAACAACTACGTATTTGTTTAATATACTTTTGAGAAAATGAGATCAGAGACTATATAATAATATATAATTTACTTGTTTTATTAATTGGAGGGGTCATATATAAATGATTAATGCAGAGAAATGTTCTTGGAAAACCAGTAATCATTCCCAGATCATTGGTGTTTGCTGTTGCTTTCATGTGTTTCTTCTATGTAATTATTGGAGTAATCAAGGTTAGATAATTATATATAAACCCAATAATAGTGTTACAATTAGTAATATTTTTACAAGTTATGATATGCAGTTTCTAATATTTCAGTATTTTTGGAATTTCAATAGGACATACCTGATATTGAAGGGGACAAAGAATTTGGAGTTCAAACATTGAGTGTCACTCTTGGGCCAAAAAGAGTAAGAAACCAAATAATTATAGTTTGTTGAATTATTGCTTTTCACAAGTCACACCATATATTTTTATTGTACAAATTATAATCAGTTATAATTTTTTTATAAATTTGTATCAATTTTTTAAATTTGATAGAATTATTATAATTTGGTACATTATTATAATTTTAATATAATGTCTGTTTTAACTAAAATTAAAAAAGCGCGCACATATGGCCACAAAAAACACTTGGGATGTATGTATTTTTTTTTTATTTCAACTAAAATGCAAATTACATTAAAATTACAAATAATTTAACAAATTAAATTATTTTTAATTGCTAAATTTTAAAAATTAGAATAAATTTACAAAAATATTACTTTTTGATACCAATATATAGTCGTATTTAACTATTTATTATATGCTATTGTTTTCCATTGCGGTTTTGTTTCTAGGTCTTTTGGAGTTGCGTTAACATAACGTTATTGGTATATTGTGTCGCGGTTGCTGTTGGATCTACTACTTCTTCCCTACGGAACAAACTTATTACAGTATGTATTTGTGTACCATATAATTAATTAATTGAGTGAAAGTTTTGTTGTTGATAACGACAAAATTAAGTTCTATCAATGCAAATGCAGATGTTAGGCCATTGTACGTTGGGTTTGATATTATGGGTAAAAGCACAATCTACTGATCTCACCAGCAAACACTCTACCTTTGATTTTTACATATTCATCTGGAAGGCAAGTGGTCAATTTTTTAAAGTAATTATATATATATATAAGCTATGCAAACATTTAACTAAGTTTTTATTGAAATTTTAAATCTCTTTTACAGTTGATCTATGCCGAATATTTCCTCATCCCTTTTATGAGATGATCACAAGTGTTTATAGCTTGGGGATTTGACGAAGGATTATTATGTCTGTTTTCTTTTTTGAGAGCATGGCCTTCTCGATGTTTATGATCTTTTGAGTATCAACTATAGGCACTTTGTCCTTAGTTTTTTTTATTAAAAAAATTCCTTTAAAGATTTATGTATGTATAATGAGAATGTTATCTCTTTTTATTTGTCTCAACGGATTATGATGAGGAAAAAATAAGTCTATCCATAATAATTTTAAATGGTGATGAAAACATAAACAAAATAAAAAATAAATTTTTTTTTTTGTATTTTAAGAAAACATTATCAACACTATTGCTAAAGTTATGTTAAAATTATGAGAACTTGATTAAAATTAAAAATGAAATTTTTTTGTATGCTAGAAAAGAGAGAAATCACGAGTTGTAATTAATTTTATAATCTAAGTGCTATTAATTTAAAGTCCAATTGTACTGAAATGTCACAAAAAATCATAGCGTACCGATGCTAAAACGCTTAAACTACAAAATGTTTTTTTTTTCTATACTTATCCCTAATTTAAATCAGCATTGTCAAATCTCAATATTTTTTAGAATGTTAACCTTCCCTAGGTATTTTGAGAATGTTAGCCTTTTTAATTTCTTTAAAAGAAATAGAGATATAATTTTTATTCAAACAATGAAGAAATTCTACCTTATAAATAGATAATACAATTGGAATTCATATGAAATCAAGATTTTACAATCAGACCTAGTCATCAATTTAAAAATATTAAAAAATCAAGAGTTAAAGGTTCAATAGGGGACGAACCAGGTTTGAAGGAAAAAAGCTGCATAACATTAGGACAAAGGTGAAGATTTTTGCACTCCACCTATTTATTTTTGTATTCCTCCTTTGGTTTTTTGAAAATATAAATTACACAATTATCCTTTCTTATAAATGTCTATTCTTTTATCAATTATAGTTGTTAAATTACCCTTCATTTTTCATCAAAATTCATTATTTGATGTTTAAGATTCTAAACTACGTATAATTGAGTTTACTTTTTTTTTTTTGGCGTTAAAAAAATTTAATATAATCAGTTATTTTTTAGAAGCATTCTTTAACTTTAATTTATTTAAATCATTGTAAAATTTGCATTAATTATTAAAAATAGCAAATCTTTTATTTTCTATAAAGAGTTTTTTTCAATATCATATGCACAAAACTTTATTTTTTTATTTTTTTATCATCATTTAAAAAATAATATAAGAAATTAATTATGTGATTAAAAATATCAATTATAAAAATTCAACAATAATTTATCATATAAAAATAATGTTCATGAATAGAACTAAAATTAATTGTATGTAATTTAGAGTAATTATATCTCAACACACACTCTAATTAAATTAAATTACAAAAAAATATATTTGATAAAATGAAAATATAGCATTTACTTTTCTATTATTAATATATTATAACACTTGTCATTCAAATTAAAATTACAATACTTTTTATATGATGAATTTTTTGTTACATTTTTATAATAATATTTTTAATCAAGTATTTTGATTTTTATATTATTTTTTAAAATAATTATGACGAGAAAAATATAAATAAAATAATGTACATATGGTATTAAAAAAACTATTCTTAAAAAGTTAAAAAGATTATTTTTTTCTTATAATTGATACAAGTTTTACAATGATTTAAATAAGGTTTTTTTTAGAGGAATGATTTAGATACGTAAAGAATACTTAAAAAAAATACTTGATTATTCTAAATTTTTTAATGTAAAAAAAAAAAAGCTCGAGTACAAATAAGTTTATAATATTAAACATCAAATAGTGAATTTAGATTTAAAAAAAAATAAAAAGAAGCTAGTTTATGAATAGTAATTAATGAAATAAATAAATATTCTAAGCAAAGGATAATTATGAAAATACAACTCTAAAAAAATAAATGGGTGGAGTGCAAAAATCTCCACCTTTAAAAAATTGCGTAAAGTTTGAATTTTATCTTTTAAAAATGTGTGTCAATGAGTAATTTAATTAATACAAAATTTCGTAATATTTAATAATCACAAAAATATATCAATCAACAAATCTTATTACAATTAAAAATATTAGTCTACAAAAAATTAGAAAAATAAAATTATTGTGATATGTTCTATTTTAAATTTATTTATAATTTTAATTATTTTAAAAGAATTTATTTAATTAATTTATTTTTATATTACATGACTAGTTATAATTTAATTTGTAATAGTCTTGAAATGTGTTAACAATATATTTATTTATTTTTCTCTTTGCATTATTGTATCTTTATTTTTTATGGACTATAACTATTTATTATTTATTTTTCATTTATTTTGAAAGCATGAAAATTAAATTCGATATAATAATTGAAATAAATTATTAGATTGAAGCAAAATTTTATAACGATAAAAGAATATATATATATAATCTTAAAAATGCCTATTTAATATATGTTATAAAATCTTATGATTTTACAATATGAGTTAGTTTACACATTCGATTCTAAGTTAAAAAAATGAGTTTGATAACCTATATATACAGGCATAATACAATAGCAAGTACCTGTACTTGTATAAATTTGGCACTTTGCCTCCTGTACTTTCAATTTTCCCAATTAATACCTCAACACGTTTATAACCTATTATATAAACACTTATACTTGGATGAATTTGCCACTTTGCCCCATATACTTGCATAAATTTATTATTTTACTACTATGTGTATGATAACATCTCATTCCACGTGCCTTGTCAATAGTGCGCAAAGGGTTTATAAGTTATGATTTAGATAAATTGGATTGTTTAAATAGCAAAAGTGTAAGTAGATGTATCAAAATGACAAAAACTATCAAGTTCAGAGGATAGTATATGTATTTTGCGCGTGCGTGTGTGTATATATATATATATATATATATATATATATATATATGTTACTCCCTCTGTTCCATTCCAATTGTCGTTTAAAGTTGTTTCACAAAGATTAAAAATTCTATTTAATAGACATAATTATAGGTGCAAATGACTATATTACCCTCTTTTAGAAAAACTAAAAATTATTAATTATAACTACTCTAATCTTAAAAAAACTAGAAGTTAATACTTGTCTCTAAAATCAAGATTTACTCTAAAACCCATATAAGGGTAAAGTTGGAAAGAAACATTTATTTTTTATTGGTAATCTCAAAACGTCACTTGAAGTGGAACAAATTTTATTTTATAAAACGATAATTGAAATGAAATGGAGGGAGTAAAGCCGAGCTTCAATATAGTTTTAACATTAAATTTCATGTAATGTGGGGACTCAAGTTTGGCAAAGAAGCTTGGAAATCGAGGACTCCACATATGATGCACGTACAAATATTTTTTTTTTTACAAATATAATGATGATGATGATGATACTAATAATAATAATAATAATAATTTGCTTACACATTCATGCTTTGCATTGCATAACTATGCTAATTTAGAAAATGACAAAATCACACCAAATCTATGGTTTGCTTTAAGAATTTAGCATTGACATTTAAGTTAGAACGCATTACCATATTAAAAATATTCTATAGACTCTATTTAAAAGTTCCTATTCTAAGTAGACTTTCTTCAAATCCAAAATCTTAATTAAACTATAATTAATAATAATTTTATATATGAATTAAAAATCAATAATTTTTAAGTATACATTAAAACCTGCACATTTGCCTACCCTAATCATCTAAGTTTATGATGGTAAAATTAAATTCGATAAAAGAATTAAAACATGTGTAATTGAAAATTAGTATGGTTGTAAATTTATAGGGTTATTTACAAAAAAAATGCATATATTTCAGTATTTTTTACAATTTAATTATATACTTTTAATTTTGGTAATTTTTATACATAAATTTTTTTATTTTTACAATTTTATGCACCGATTAAAAATCCGGTGAAATCTTGCTGACGTGGCCATCGAAAAAATTTGAATCAGTCCACATAGGCGCCACATTAAAATGCATCTTTTTTATAATTTGCAGCAATTTTATTACAAACTATTTATTGTTTGGCAAAGTGTTGTATATGTGTGTTGTATGTATGTGTGTATATATAATGTATAATTTTTTAATTAATACATGTAAAATGATTATTTAAACAATGAGAGTTCAAAATTAAATTTTTTAATTAAAAAATTATTAATTTTGTTAATTACTATTTTAATTCAATTGTTAGATGCAAATTGATACTTATTTTATTATTTTGAGTTAAATTATTATTTATAAAATAATTTAAGTAGTTTAAATTTTAATTTTTATTTAATTAAAGTAATATTAAATAGTAATATTTTAAAATTTATATTTAAGTTCTTAAACTTTTAAAAAATATCATTCGATATCTTAGAATTTAATTAATTTTTTTTAACATTTTAGAAAGTATTATGATTTTATAATATAATAAAAATGTTAATTTAAAAAATACTATAAAAAAATACTATTTAATGTTACATTAATTAAATAAAAATTTGAAATTTAAAATTTAAACTAATTAAATAATAATTTAAATCAAAATAATAAAATAATGATTAATTTGAATATAACAATTGAATTAAAATAATAATTAACAAGATTAATAATTTTTTAATTAAAAAATTTAATTTTGAGCTCTGATCATGTCTCAATTGAAAAGATATACATTAAACAAAAAATATATATGTACATGCATTAATTTGCCAAAAAATTAATAGGTCATGATAAAATTACAAAAAATATCAAATTTTGTGCATTGTTTTGCAAATTATCAAAAAAATACATTTTGACGTGGCGCCTATGTGGACTAACTGAGATTTTTTCGGTGGCTACGTCAACAAGATTTTACCGGATTTTCAACTAGTGCATAGAATTGTAAAAATAAAAAAATTTGTGCATAAAATTCTCAAAATTAAAAGTATATGATTAAATTGTAAAAAACCCTAAAGTATATGCATTTTTTTTTTTGTAAATAACCCTTTTTAAAATATATAAAAATTTAAAAATACATATAATATATTTAATAAATAATACACATTTAAAATTTTATATTTAAATAATAAATATTTAAATATTATTTATTTAATTCTAAAATACATCAATGTAGTTAATAACCATATATATTAGTAAATTTAAATATATGTTCATACATGTATAAAAAGTTGAAAAGCATTAATACATGTATTAAATTTAAATTTATATGTTTAAAATTTAATAAATAATATAATACTAATAAAAGTTTTAACACATGTAGTAATATATTTTTAATTTTAATAATATTTTAGCTATTATATAAATATTATTTATTTTGAAATAATTCAATAATTAGAAATTTAGTAATTAGATTAATGTATTTTAGTATTAAATGTATAATATATATTTTTAAATTTTTATAAATTATAAAAATAATTAATAATTTAAGTATTATAATTAACTACTAAACATTATATATTTAATAATAAAATGTAATATATTTAGAAAAATTAAGATATTTATGTTAATATTAAAAATTTAGGACAAATTTTCTATAAATCGAAAATATTTAGCTTTTTCATGTAAATATTTAGTTGATATGGCAGTAGACTCTATATCAGTAGTGCCACCTAAAATGTCACGCCAGAACCTCCACACTTCTATTTGACCAAAGTCAATTTTAGGCTATAATTGCTATTAAGTTTTCAAATCTTGTGATTTTTACTGAATTTTAAAAGTAGACTAAAATCGTAACAAGTCAAAAAAATTTGAATTTTTTAGACCAATTGACCTTAAATTTATTTAAAAATAATTTTAAAATATATATATTATTTGTTGTGCGGGTTGACAACTAGTTAGAAATAATAATAGAGGAAACCTAAAATAAATTTTGGAAATATAAAAAATTTATTAAATTTTGTATTCTATTTATCTTTTACCGTGAAGATTCTAATTTTTAGAATTGAGTGGTCAACTTTAATATTAAAATCATAACTTTAAATGGACTTTAAATAAATCATAAGTTACAAAACTTAGTTTATACTATTTATTTTGTTTTTTAAAATATAAATAGAGATACAAAATTTATCAGTTTTATATAATTCCACATGAAAGTTAATTAATTTTTCAATTAAATATAAATTAAATGTTTTTAAGGGGTGTTTGTTTAATTATTGAGATGCAGTTGTTAGCTTTTTCAAATTCCAATAGGTAGAAAAATATATTTGTTTAATGTTTTTGAAAATTAGTCGGTAGCTGTTAGACACTCAAACTTTATTAGTTCATATAAGCTTCAATTTAAAACTTTTCACCAACAACTCTATTTCTTAAATTATATTTACTATCGTACCATTTTAACATTAACTAATTATCATTACTTAATAAAATATTGTTTGGATAATTATTGAAAATATTAATAAAATATTAATATTTAGTTATTGAAAATATTAATCACACAAATAAAAATACTAGAAATATATTAATAAAAAATTTTATAACTAATTATTTTCTAATAATAATAATAGTAGTAGTAGTAATAATAATAATAATAATAATAATAATAATTTAAAATAGATTATCAAAAATTTAATAAAATAGATATATTCATTTTTTGAAATTATATAAATAAAACTATCTATAATATTTCTAATTATAAGTATAAAAATAATTATTTTATCATACATACAATTATTAATATTTATATCACATATTATATATAAAAATGTATATCTATGTACTTAAATACACTATCAGCAACTGCTATTATAATTTTATCAATTACTTAGTATTAGTTAGCTATCAGCAGTAGTTTAGCCAAATAGACCCTAAATATTATTTTGTTTCTATAAAAAACCACAAAGAAAATATTGGTGTAGTTTTAACAAGTAGCACTTTCATATTTATTTTAGGGATAAGTACAAAAAAGTACCATGTGGTTAGACGTTTTTTTCACTTAAAGGACTGTGATATTTTTCGTAACATTTAGGGGTTTGTGGTTTTATTTTCTAATATTTTAATACCCTCTTAACTAATATTATTATTATTTTATATCAAAATATTAATATAACACTGCATTTAATTAATAAAAATGTTTTACATGTGATTTACCATCAATATAACTATTTAGATACTTTAAAAAATATTATATATTTATTTTAAAAATTATTTCTTTTTATTCCTAATAAAATTAAAAATACATCTTATTTTTATTTTTTGTAAACTTATTTTAGTCGGTTGAATGATATACTACTTAATAAATAATTTTACAATTAAATATTCATCTTATTTTAATATTACATCATATATTTTTAATAATATTACTAATTAGGGTACTAAAATGTAAGTAAATCAAACCA
>CATIWO010021917.1:0-17760 GCA_949673435.1 Macaranga tanarius | reverse complement strand
TAAGACACTATTTTTCTGTTCTAGTATTAGGCTACCCTGACAAGTATAAGCTCCTGGAGTATGTTTTGAGATTTCTTATTGAGTATGTATTTTTTGGTTAAGACAGAATTTGCCATATGTTTCTTGCATATGATGCAATTTAGAGGCATTAAAAATGAAGAAGATACTCAGACAGTCAAACTTTAATTCTTTTGGAAGTTTTATCTCTTATGAAAACCTGGTTTGAGAACAGGAACTTAGAAATATATTATTTTATTTAGAAATATATATCATTTGATATATATATATATATAGTTAGAAAAATATAATAAGATTGTTCAATATTCTTTGTGAACTCGAATAAAAGTGTAAAAAATTATTTCATATACAGAAAATAAACCAAAAATATATGAAAAAATAAACTATTAATATACAGAAAATAAACTAAAAGTAAACAAAAAAATATTTTGTAGTTTTATACTTTTGAAATTTGTATTTCAGTCATTTAAAAATTTTTAAAAATAAAATTGTCGCTCTATTTTCTATTATGATGAATAAGAATTAATAGTTGTTTAATTTCTCCAAATATAAGCTGTGTTAGAAGTCAGTTTTTTAAAAGTTACAATCAAGTTGTTATTTGTTTAGATGTTTTGAAGCGTATTAGAAACCTATAATATACCAAAAGTATACTCATTGTATAATAATATATGTATTGTTCATGTATTTGTATTTTTTTAGAAGTTTATTTTATGTATATGATTATGAATTTTATTGTTTGAATATATATAATAATATTGTATTTAAGAGAGATAGTTTATAGAAATTTTGTATATATTCAAGAATATGACTGTAATTATGTATATGAATTGTTTCATATACAAAATATAAATAAGGATAAGTACAAATAAGTACCCTGTGGTTTTAGAGTTTTAGTATCAGGGGCCTGTGATTTTTTTTTGTGACACTTTAGTACTATGTGGTTTCATATTTATAGCAATTAGGTGACAAATTTTATTACAACTCATTATTTCTCTCTCCTCAAACATCTAAAAATTAAAATTTGAATACAATTTGATAGAGGGGAAAAAATAAGTCTATCCATAGTAATTTTAAGTAATAATAATAATAGAAAAAATTAAAATAATTTTTTCATATTTTTATTTTTTAAAAAAAGATTCTAAACATTATAGACAATGTCATTATTACTAAATCCTTAATAAAATTATAAGAATTTGATTAAAATTAAAAATCGTACTTTTTAAATGCTGGAAGAGAGAGAAATTACAAGTTGTAATAAAATTTGTCACCTAAGTGCTATAAATATGAAACCACATAGTACTGAAGTGTCACAGAAAAAATCACAGGCCCCTGATACTAAAACTCTAAAACCACAGGGTACTTATTTGTACTTATCCCTAAAAAATAAACTAAAAATATTTGAAATTAAATGAAACTGAAAAATCAAATATATTTTTGAAGAAATAAGAGACATTTAATACTTGTATTTATGTTATAATATAAGGGAAAGCCATAGAATTGTAGCAGACTGTTTCATATACGGAAAATAAACTAAAAATATTCAAAATTTCATTGTTTCATATACGGAAATTAAACTAAAAGTAAATTAAAAGTATTCAAAATTTTATTGATCAGTATTCTTCATTAATCTCAATAGAATTGTAGCAGACTGTTTCACATATGAAAAATAAACTAAAATTATATATTTAAAATTTCACTGTTTCATATATGGAAAATAAACTAAAAGTATTCAAAATTTTATTGTATTTTTGGTGAATTTCTGCATATATTTCTATTATGTCCATATAAGCCACATGTGCTACACTTGTTTTGACTTCTCATATCCTCAATGGGCTTAATATCACCATGAATAATAGGAGTAGTCAAGCAATGGTGATCTCAATAGGGATTGAAGATTGCTTTATGATAGAATAGC
Organism: Macaranga tanarius; assembly: GCA_949673435.1. Lineage (NCBI taxonomy): Eukaryota > Viridiplantae > Streptophyta > Magnoliopsida > Malpighiales > Euphorbiaceae > Macaranga > Macaranga tanarius. The sequence continues at coordinate 15,827 of CATIWO010021917.1, read as the reverse complement.
AACGAACCTCAAATGTAATATATTCGTTTGGATCATAGCCCACAAAATACCTACAAAATTTGTCATTTGGAGTGCTCCCATTTATGCTCACTGTGTGAACCTCACCATTGGTGATGGTCATTGTAGCAGTTAGTAAAATTATAAATCAATAGCACATATTTATTGCTTTTAACTATTCATTTAACAAAAAAAAAACAAAAAATAAAAATTCGTAGAAATAACAATAAATTTACCAGTATGCATAAATTAGCATCTCATATAGAAGAAATTAATAGAGAGATAGATTGTACCTATAAAAATCAATGACTTTGAGCTTGCTAGAAGAAATTATAGCAAATAAAAAGAATAAGAAGAGAAAACATGCAAGTACTCAAATATCAGGAACTTAAATTACTAAAAAAATCTGAAAAAAAAATAAATAAAGAAAAGACAAAGTAAATTGAATAAATTATTATATTTAATTCACAAACCTAGCAAAATTGAACAAATTAATCTATCCAAGATGGAGTTTGGCTGGAGAAATCATCGGTGGTAAGTTTAGATAATGGGTTAAGAGTGAAGATAGAAAGCTGAGAAAAAAAAAAGCATACCCATATCACAGTTGAAGAAAAGAAAACAATAAATTTGGAGAGATCTAAACATATAAGTATATTTAGAGAACAAAATGCAACAAATGAGTAGAAAATAAAAATATATGATTATTCATTTGAAAATAAAAAACTCTCATATTTTCATATTCAAAAAAAAAAAAAAATAGTCGTGTTAGCAATGGATAAGAAAGATGAGAAGGAGAGAAAGAAAAAACAACTATTATCAATGCTGGTGACAGCGAGGAGGAGAAGAAGCGTTGTTGGAAAGGACCAATTGTGGAAGAAGAAGAGAAGAGCAGGTGAGTTTTTTTTTTTTCATTTTCGGTATCTCAAAAGGGTGGGGCACGTGAATAAATATTTTGGATAGTGTAGGGCATACGAGTAATTTTGGAAAAGTTGAGGCTTTTAAGTAATAAAAGTATAAAAATGAGGTATTTGTGTAAAGATCCTGTACAAAATGGGATGCTATTAATGACATTGTTTTGGAGATTCATTATTTTTTCTGTTAAAGGATAATAACACCATAAGTCCTAAAACTTTCTAAAAATTACAATTAAATCCTAAAATTACTTTTTTTTTAAATTGAGTTCTATTAGTTTTTAAATTTTTAATCATTAGTCATTCTCCGTTAAATTAAAAATAATATGTTTATGTGTCATTTAAACTCCACCAATTTGAAATATGTATGTAACCAACTCATACCTCATTGCCATGTCATCAACCACATATTTTTTCTCCTTATTCTTTCTTTTCCATCAACACTTCTCTCAAAACTATAACCATTATTGTTCATCAAAACCTTTCTCAATTGCATAACGAACAAGAATTCAAAATCCTAGTTTTCATCTAAAATCCAATAACCTATTTATATTCTCCCAAATCAACCTTCTCTCTTTTAAACACACAAACTATTTCATTTGACAGTAACTAAAAGCCATTGAAAAAGAGAAAGGTAAAATCTTTCCTATTAACATGATGTAGCAAAGATAATTAAACCCATTAAATACTCATAAATAATAAAAAAACTCAACATCTATTCACAAAATAAAACCATATCATTGTTGAAAGAACATGAAAATAAAGAGTGCAATCACCATTTATTAATACAACAACATCTTTAAAGAACTCAATTTTTTTTTGTTTGTTATATATCATCTGATAATCATGTACCAACAATAAATTAACACACACTTAATAAAAATAATATCAAGAAATCATAAGCTTAATAACAAATTTTACACCAAAAAAGTGAGAAAATAGAATTATAGATAAAGAGATCATCTTTAACCTAACTTTGAATTGCAAAGCAAAAGATCTAAGAGACTAGACCAAACATGCCTTGCATGTGGATAGACTCTATTAGTGTAAGCTATTGATTTTTTACATAGATCTTCCATAATTTCCATAAAAAGATTCAAGCTCCTTATAGGTGAATTATACAAAGTCAAAGGCACTGCAAAAAATGCTAACATGAAAAAAATTTGCGACATTTTTTTTAGACCAAAACCATGATGAAGAAATTTACAATTTCTTCAATTTCTTAATTATTGATGACTACCCAACAATCAAATTTTCAGATTCTTAAACAAAAAGTATTCGGTATTATAAGTAAGATTTAGAGAAGAGAGAAAATGATTTTCTTAAAAATATAAAATCAGACAAAAAATTTTACTAGTAAATTAAGAAAAAAATGATATAAAAATAGAAATTGAAGAAAAAAGAAGAAAAAGAATTCTAGACATGTGAGTTGCAGATGTGGTTGATGAGCTGTAAATATTGATATGAGTTGGCTGCAAACATGTCTTAAATTGACAGTTCTACGTGACTTTCGGTTTGATTTAACGAAAAAGTACTAACGAGTAACATTTTAAAAACTCATAGGACTCGATTAAAAAAAAAAGTGGTTATAGGATTTAATTGTAATTTTAAAAAGTTTTAGGACTTTTGGTGTCGTTATCCCTCTGCAAAAACAAAGCAAGAGATTTCAAACATTCACAGCTTCTTCAAGTTCATTGGCTGAAACTGAAATCGATACAGCAACTGTAATGGCGGATCCTTACTATAGATACAGTACCATCGCAGAGACAGGTACTCCTCTCTCTCTCTCTTCACTAAATTTTCCGAGAAAATGCTAAAAAGTGCGGGAAATTATTTTGTGTGTTTTTAATAATTTCATGTTTAACAATTCAATTCATGAAATTAATTGAATTTTCTGTTTGTTTCTATTTTGTGCTGAATCGCTGTTGTTGCAGGTGTTAACAATTATTCAGGGTACTTATCATCAGCTGGTGCAGCAGCAGCAGTAACAGTACCGCCGCCACAATTAGCTTCTTCTAATCTTAGTGAATTCGGTGATGTTGCGTCGGATTTAATCCGAAGAGAGGTTAGGTTTTAGGGGTTAAAAATGTATTTTCATAAAAATTTTGTTCTGTTATTTTCATCTGTTCAGTTCATTAGAATTTTATTCGTGGTGTTTGCAGATAACTCCATTGCAACCTGTGTCTTATGGCTTGGATAATTGTAATAATAATAGTATTAGTAATAGCGGTAGTGTTCCTGTTATTAGTGGAGTAGTAACAGGTGTTAGTGAAAAGGGATACTTATCTCCTTCTTTAAGAGATCCAAGTTTATGGAGCTATAGACGCGAGACTTCTGTTAATATTAATACTTCAGCCATTCCTGATGTGATAAATGACAGACCATCAAATTCTTTGAGAATTAATGGTGATGGTCCTTCTGTTTCAAGAGCTGAATCGAATATTTTGTTTGTTAATGGTCTCCCTACTGATTGCACCAGAAGAGAAGTAGGCCGTATCCTTTTTTTTTCAGTTGATCAATGGGTGTCTTTTGTACTCTATTTGAACATAAAATTGTTGTATAAAAGTTATTTAATTGCACTGGTTTGTTCTATTATGTATGTATGGTTTTCCTTGATTTATATTTGAAGATCTTTTTCGTCCATTTATTGGTTACAAAGACATCAAAGTTGTTCACAAGGAGCCCAGAAAAGTAAGTCTGCTACTTCACTGTGCTTCATGCAGTTTGATTGGAGTGCAGTTTTGCGATGCTGAAGAAAGGAGATGTTTTTGTTTACTATGTTAAAGATCCTTATAATTTCTGTTCATGTTGCTGCCTGGATGAAACTAAGAAACATGTTCTGTTTTTGTTTGTTTACCCTGTGACGCCTATAACTGTAGGTTTAACTCGAGATATTTCTTTGCATTTTGTGCTATATTTCTCCTTCACTGTTGTAAAAATTATCTATTTTTCTTTTCAAAATTGTGAATTTTCACCGGAAAACAAGAATAGGTCGTGTACTCAGGAAGAGTTGAAAATAAAGTAGCAGTCTGATCTGGTATTTTGTTGCCTTAAGGGTTTACTCATCATATGTTGTGGGAAGAACATTGTCTGTATCTATAAAAACAGGAATGGAAAAGATCCCTTTGATTTCCTGTAATGTTGACCACTCACCGCTACTGATATGTTGACCCTACTATCTTCAAATCATGTATTATTTTCCTTTGATCCACTCTACCCTTTCTTAATGTCTCTATTTTTTACTGTATTGTAGAGCGGAGATAAGGCTATGGTCTTTTGTTTCGTGGAGTTTGCTGATGCGAAGTGTGCTTTTACTGCTATGGAAGCTCTTCAAGGTAAACTGTAGACAGGAACATTATTATCATTTTTTTAAAATTCTTTCAACAGGCTGTTGCAGAATTCTTTCAGAATTTATGAAACAAGAAGCTAACGTTCACATGCCTTAACTCTGTATTCATCACTGGCATGTATTTCGAATCTGTACAGTTTATTATGTGTATATCATTTGATTGGGTTGTTGAATGGGGAATTTCTGCAGGTTACAAGTTTGATGATAAGAAACCTAACTCCTCTCTCTTGAGGATCCAATTTGCTCATTTTCCCTTCCGCCCTCCACATGATCTTGATGAGCAGCGCATTGGGATCCCTCGTTAATCATGGTTTCATGGATGAAGTGGGAAGGGAGCTGGTTGCCTTCTATATGTTAAAATAGAAAGAGAAACACATCTTCCTGGTATAAGTTGCATAGTTAAGGTGCTACCACCACACGTGCAAGTCCTATGAATTGAAGCATTACTTGAGAAAGCTCGTCTCTTACGTGGCTGTAGAGGGCATCCAAATTCACTAATTTGTATATGAAGAAGGTCCATACTGTAACATTCCATGGTTGATGTGTTAGTGTAACTGGCCGCAAATGCCTGAGTGATCCAATTCTGTTCAATTTGGACAATTAAGTGAAGGTGCAATCCATGTTTTTTTGATTGGAAAATTGTGGCAGTCGGTGATTTTAAGCCGAAGTCGTTCATTATTCACGTGTGATTGTTTTCTGGTCTTTTGGTTTTGGGTTGCTTGTTTGATTATATCATTCGATGGCAACAGAGCCTGGAACCAGAACAACCTTGGCGTAAGCTTAACAATCGAATGCATCTGATAGCCTCTTATGATTTCATGTGATTTATGTAAAGATATTTCTGACTATCCAAATCTATAGTATATTCAAGACAAAAGGCATATTGAAACCAAAAATGTAAAAAACGGTTTGCATATTTACAAAATAAATTAAATCATTTAATTAATTAAAATATATCAAACCAAATTGAAAAATAACGGTTTGATTTGAGTATTGGATAAAAACAAGCCGCTACTAATTAGTTCAAGAAACTGTGATATCTGGAACTTGAAATTGCTTTCAATAATAGTAAAAGAAATAAGTGCCCTGTTGAAAAGTATGCATACATGGTGTACTGAGTATGATATTGTCAAATAAATTACATCAACATATCATACACAATTTAAATTAATATAACTGGCCCCCAAATTACTGCAGAAACATAACAATGAACTAAATGCATAGGCTAATAGATGAGCATAGAAGCAATAAAAAGTCTAAGTTTAAAAAGCAACTGAGACTTTGGAATTGCAGTTAGTGAGCTGTACTTGCATGTTCAATGATGCAACTTGGTAAGCCAAAAGGAAATAAAAACATATATGCAGAGAATTAGAATGAACCTGTTAAATGTAAAAAGTAGGTAAGCAAATGCAAAGAGAAAAAGGATCAACAACAGAGACAGATCATGATAGGTTAAGCACAAGGACTTAATAAGCCCACCTGTCTGTCCCCCACAATTAAATGTCAACAAGATTAATGACAATCCCTGTTGAAACCGAATGCCGTATCAACTCATTAAGATGTCTAGAAAAAACGAATCAAAACTATTGTTTGACATCTTGGTTTTGCTGTAACAATCAGAGAAGATTAGAATCCAGAATAGCTACAATTTTCTGTTTGATTTATGAAAATTATCAGTGGCAGACAGTTCAAGGGTAGAAGCCCCTTTTGTGAGATGTAAACAGAAAGGCTAGAACTCATGAAACATGCTCTTAGAATTCAACACAAAATGGGCTTGACACGGAAGTACTTTTTGTGGAAGCCAATACAATATCAGAAAATCACACATCTGTGTAGTTCATTTATAATTAAAGCACAGACCGCAAGAAAACAGCAACAGTCATATACCATGATTTCTGGATATTTGACATTAAGACTAGCCATAAGGTTCTTTTTTTCTTTTTTTTTCTCCGAAGAATCATACAATGTCAATTTCATTCATATTTTATTTTGGAATTGGAGTGTGAAAACTGGGTTACATTAGTCACTGTTACCTATTTGTATAACTTAAAATTACAAAGGCTTCTAATCTGCCAGTTGGGAAGTGGGGAGAAGAAACATGATGTTTACATAGCTTTCCTTCAATAAATTATGATGAATAGCAATGGTGGTATTCTATAATGAAACTAAACAAACAAAATGAAAAAATAATTTCAATATCAGGGAAATAACATTGCAAACTATAGAAAACCAGTGCCTGCATGACAGTGGTGCAACAGATTGTGAGCAATAGAATCTCTAGCCTTCATTGAACTTGCTGATCTCAATGCAGCCTCAGGTACCATCTCATCATCAATAAGTTCAACCTTCAGCTTTGGATCAATTTCCTCTTTGCGCATTTCGCAAATATTATGCAACACACAACATGCCCCAAGAACCACAGGTAAGTCCTGTAGTTTTACTTCTGTTCTTTTCTGCAAGCAACTCCACCTACCTTTCAATCTAGCAAATGCATCCTTAGAAACATTTTGAATCTCCCCAATCTTCTCATTAAAAGCATGCTGAGTCCATGTCAAATGTTGCTGCGTGTAAGGCACCAAAACCCAATCCATTAAAGGGTAGCCTGAACTCCCAACAATCCAAACATCTTTCAGAAGACCTCCATTAGCCCTTTGATACAAAGCAGACTTCTCCAACACCTGATCATCAGGCATTGAACCAGGCCAACCAATACACACATCAGTAAACACTCCTTTTGGATCAACAACACCCTGAACTGTGATAGAATAGGAAGTTTTCTGATTCCTCTCTGTATGCCTCTTATTAAAATAAGCAGCAACACTAATCTTTGGAGCTATTATAGGTATATGAGTAGTGTACATAGACCCAACAACATTAGGTATCCCAGAAATGGATTCAAATTCATTTTTGGCCTTTCTCAAACCATCCTCATCAGGCCATTGTAGATACTTAGGCATTAAAACATTTCTTATAGCAGAACAAACTTCAAGAACTAATTTATGACAAGTAGAAATACCTAAACCAAACCTCTTTGACACAAGTCTAAGTGGTTCACCAGTAGCTAATCTCCAAATGCAGACAGCAACTCTTTGCCTGACAGGAATAGCATTTCGCAGAGTTGTATCTTCCTTTGCTATAAATGAATGCAGCTCGTCACAAATAATGTCAAAAGTAGCTTTACTCATTCTAAAAGCTTTCTTGAACTCCTCATCTGGATAGTCGGGTCGATTACACTCATCCCACCATTCTTTATCTCTATCTCTCACCCACAATCGTCTTTGTTGTTGACCACCACTACTCCCTTGTTTTGCATCACCACTTCCTTTATTACTAGCAGCCCCTTTAGAGGCAGCAGAGACTGCAGCAGCACCAGCCACTGCCCGCGATTTCTTTCGCTTAACTCGATCAGTTTCTTCAATTTCTGAGTAGTAATCTTGCATATGAGAGCGGAATTCAACCATTGTTCTAGTCTTTTTCTTGAGATTTGCTTCAACTTGTTGCTTCTCTTCATAAGAGGCGGTGTTCTCCTTTTCATGATCACCCTTTTCTTGATCTTCTAGTAACATCAACGATGTGAGTATACCCTTTAAATCTTTCTTCTTCTTGTTGTCATTAATGGGGTTATTGCTGTCTTCTTCCAATGAATTGGCATCGTCCATATCTTCACTTTCTTGCAAATAAAAATCTTTTCTTTGCCTCTTTGTTGTGTTGCTGGGTTCATTCATTTGGCTAAGTTATAAGGATATGAGCAAGATGTGTAAGCACAGAGAGAGAAAAAAAAGTGTTCTTGTTCTTGATTTGCAATAGAAGAGAGTTTCATATACTAATAAGAGAAACAAGAAATGAGAAAAGATTTGACCTTTGAAGCAGAACACAGAAGGGGAGAGAGAAAAAAATGGGGGAAGAAAAATAAGGCAAGTCTTCTTATTGTTGGCTTTTCAAAGAATGTGTGAGCCAAATGTGAACACAAGCATTGACAATAAATACCAATAATTTTTATTGGGTAGGAGTCTTAAAAATGACTTAAAATTGGTCTTATACTCAATTTGGTAAGGCTTCAATTTTGATAATTAGGCGGCAGGGCAGGAAATCCAATATCTATCTCAAACCCATTACAGATTTTGGTGAAAAAACACTGAATTGACAACTGGATTTGATGCAAAATTGCAAGATTTGTAATATAATATTGTATGGTAAATTTTTAAGATTTTGCCTGCGAAAAAGGTTGAAACTTTATTATTGCAAGATCTTGGAGAAAATATATATTATATATAAAAGACATTTTGCAAGTGTGAACAGGGTTTTGTAAAATTTTAGACTTGTAAACCATGTTGTGGTGGTGGCGGTTGTTGTAGGACGGTGACTTGGGTTTTTAAATTTTTATTTTTTTGAGTTTTGGTCCGCTGCCATTGGGCATTGGCCATGCTAAGCATGGAATGCAAAAATGTTAGGGTGATTGATTGGAATTTGTCAAATTGTAGGCGGTTGATTGGTGGACTGATGTTGGCCCTATATTTTCTTGGCCCTACCTGGATGCTGACATGGAAAAAGCCTTTGAATAAATTAGAAAGATGCTTGATTTAAGCAATGGTGGGTGCAATGTTTATTTTTTAATTATTAATATTTAAAGTTTATTAGATTTCAACTAATTCAATTTAATTTAAATAAAATTTTAAATAGATCATAAAAACTACATGCACCACTGCACTTAAATAATACTAATATTAACTTATTCCTGGGCAAGGCTTCTTTTTTATAAGGATGAGTAGATATTTGCATTTGCCTTTGTAATTACAGTATTGTTATTAGTTAAGATGATTTCTTTCTTCTTTGGAAAAATGGATTTTGTTGACAAATGACACACAAAATGACGGTAAAGAAAAAGAAAAAGAAAAAGAAAAAAATCAATTAGAATCTTTGATGCTTTACTTGGAAGTTAAAAAAAAAAACAGAATTAGAGGCTAGATAAAACAATCCAAGTCATCCAAATTTAAGCATATCAAAAGAAAATTGGAATTGGAGCTGGAGTATCTCATTAGATCCTTCTCTTGATGTGAGTGCATAGTATTCGGTGCATTATCAAAGGTTAGTTAATTCCTATCAAATTTAATTCCCTTTTGTCCATATGAAACAATTGAATTATTCATCAACTAAAACACAACTATCAACATTCAACAATTAGTGATCGATTTTCTCCTTGTTTTAGAGAATAAGGAGTATCAAATAACTTGTTTTATTTTCACTAGTTTCTTAGGGGATTTCACTAGTTTTTTTTTTTTTTTTTAATCATTTAAAGCCTTGAGGGCCCCTAGAAGAGCGGGCTGGGGAGGAGGGGAATCGAACTCCTGCCCTCTACTTGATATCCCCGTGCTGCCTTTAGCCATTAGGTTATCTAGACGGGACTATGTTTTATTCCATTCATTACTTAAAAAAAAAAAAATACATAAGAATTAAGAAGAATTTGGGGTTGTATTTCTGGGGCCATGGAAGCACTCAAAGTATATGCTATAAATTCAACAATATCCACTGCTTTTGACCATAGCACTAGCAATTGCCCCATCACTACTAAAGGTAGAAAGTAGTTAACAAGATTATTAAGCACGGTCATTTTTGCTGAACAAACAAAGCATGGTCAATCATTTTGAGCAACCAAGAGATGCATTTTTACCCACCAAAAATTTAAGCTTCTCAGTGGATGGAAACACGTTTCTTTTGGCTCATATGCTCGGTAAAAGGGTCAAAAGTCATTCACAAATTAACAAAATAAATTATCAGTGTGAAAAGCAAGAATTGTAAACGATCCGCCGCAACTCAACTCACCAAAAATTTAAATCCCACTCTCTGGTTTATCGTGCTTTTTACACTACACGGGTTTTGTGCCTTGAACAAATATTAAGAGTCTAAACTAGGAAGACTTTAGATTCCTGTTCCCATGGTCACATGTAGAAAATACATACAGACTCCTTCTAGATCAAAATGTTTGAAATTTCAGATTTAAATAAGTGGGGTTGGCAAAAATCCAAAACTGCTTTCACATCAAGCTGGACAAATTACAACTGCCCAGCTACGCAATTTGACTCCTACACCCAAATTGATCATGCCAAATTTAGCTAACGTATGTAAAACGAATACTACTACAATTGCAAATTAATTAGATAGGTCTAAATTAAGAAAGTAATAATCAGCGTTCTTGGTAACATGCGCCTGTGTGGATAGCAACTGGGTTTTGCTGCTCTTGTAGACCAAATAAACCTACTAGAATGCCAATGAATTTGCGGTCAACGTCCAGCAATGTAGCTCCAGCTTCCCAAGTTTCTTGGAAGTTTCATCAGCATGATTGAATAATTTTTTTTTTTTAAACAATGTGGACACTCAAACTACATAAAAAAAAGACAAAAGAACTCATTGGTGTTAATGGGAATCAGACATTGACAATCCATGTATTAATAGAGATTATTCTATGTAAGAGATTTCCCTGCCCATTCCCTTTCTCGTCTCTTTTGCTTGGCTTGCATCCGGTTAAATTTCTCTTTCCCCTTCTCCAAAAGAGGGTCATGCACAACGTAGTCATTTGGGTCATCTTTGCGAGACATACGATCCTGCTACGATTCAATAAAAATGAAAAACTTAATATTTTTTCCGGCCACTTGGTACACTTATAAGATTTTTAAAGATGAGCAATGCAGTCTAAATTTTCTGTGCCATAACTATGATATCAGTACTATCTTGCTAACACTAAATTAAACCCATTTTCCTGTTCAGTATTTTATTTTTTACTGTAGCAGCTTCATAAATTAAAGTATACCACCAGAATATCATTATTAAAAATATAAATTGGTAATTCAAAACTCTTCCAAGAAATGGAAAACCTATATCTGCACATGGTAAAGAGAAATGTAGTTTACCTTTCCAGGTTCAGGTGCAAACGTTAGACGGGCAGTGGCCCAGTCAGACAAATCCTCTTTGTACGTATCTCCTGACTCGCTGCTCGGGGCATCAGCCTTCATAGAAATAGACTTCTTAAACTTCTCAAGTTTTGCCAGAACCTAGATTTAATGACACAAAAATTAAACAAAAGATGTAAATTAGCACATACAGCAATGTAAACAAAAGTGAGCTGCTGTTTACAATTACAAGTATACATCAGATTCAGAGATTCATAGATGTATACAATAAAATCTATGTAGCCACCCTATTTCATCTTAGAAATTACAAACAACATGGATAATTGTCCTTATATTTTAAATTTCCTTTCCCATCCATCTGTTCTCTCAGCTACCAAAATTAAGCATTCACCTTGATAATTAGAAAAGTTTATCCTTACTTTGAATTAATATTGACATCTTTAATTAAACAACGTCAGTTTATAAGTTTCACTGTACTAAATGAGATGCGAAAAACTGAAGGTGAAATGGAGGGAAGTATAGCAAATGAATAAAAGTCCTAGATCTTTCTTAAGTTGCAGAAGGATAAGCCAAAATCACATAACATACCTCATCCTCACGTCCTTGAAGTCTGCGCTTCTTCTGTTTGTTCAATAGTCTTCCTCGTTCGGCTTCACTGAATAACTGTAAGTCAACATCTGCATTGGCCATGCGTTCAGCCCTGGCTTCAGATCCTATTCCCTTCTTTTTCAGTGACAGCTTGTCAACCCTTAACTGGTCATCATCAATGCTTTCTTTAATAGACCTGGAAATAATAAAGTGGTCATGTTAAGTATAAAATATAGTTAGACTGCAGTTTCACATCATTCAACCTTGTGCTCAGACTACAAGCTCAAGGAATAATTTGGTGGCATAAAGTGGAATGTTACTTCAAAATGCAAAAATTTTTTAACAGAAAAAGAATAAAGATACATATATAGATCTTACCTTGGTGCAGATATTTGACGATCTTTTGGATTGCTCCCTGCACAAACAGAAAATATTAATCAACAGGAATGCATTAATAACTAAGGCAGTCAAGAATTGAAGTGGTAATCTAAAATGAAATGACATACATAATATGGAGATAAACAATCAGCAAACAATTTCCAAACCACCACTTTTAAAGCAATGATGCATATATAAGGATACAGATCTGCTTTGAAGTGCAAAAAGTAACAAACAACCAAACCACTTCCATGAACTACAACCAAAACTGTAACAAGAAATCAGCTTTGAACTGTGTTGAAATATGTAATGAAAAAATTCCAAGAATCACAACCATCATTAAACAATAGCTTTTGCCCAGCAAACTGAAAGAACATTATTTAATATACTCATTTTGTAAATATCAAATATAGCATGCCAGATAGTGTCATTCAACTTTACTACTTGTTCATTCATAAATTTCTAGTACTTGGCAAGGGTGTCGGTCAGCACAGCATTCTCATGCGTCTTCAAGCAAGCAATCGTTTGATATTTCACAATAAAAACAATTTTAAGAGAATCCATCAATTTATTGGTAATAACTAGTTCACTTAGAAAGGTCTCACTTTCAGCTTCGTGATTGCTGTTTGATTATTTTATAAAAGCATTTAGACTTATAGAAATCTTTCTATGGTATCAGTAGAGCAAAAGTTGATGCCAGAAAAAATTCAATAAGAGTAAGCTTAAAAAGATAATTACAGTACCATTTTTCTTTTGTTTGGATGGGAGACTTTGATGGTCTAATCTTTTTTTGAGTATTTGTTGCCGCATTCGTGCATCAAAGTTGACCTCATCATTATCATCATCACTATTAGAAAATTCAGGATCCAAATCTTTCTGCCATGCATCCTTCTTTGAGCTTAATGCTTCTCTTACAGACAACTGCAGATCCCTTTTTGCTCTGGCTTCAGATGAATTCTGCATTAATAAGCAGTCTTAAGGACATGTCCTGTAGATAATCAAATGCATCAAAAATGAAAAAAAAATAATAATAATAAAATCATTTGCATTTTCTCTAAGGATAATATCAATTCTAAGTATAATCACTAGAATAACTAATTGCATTTCCAAAGCAAACAAGGAAGCTTGCACTCTTGATCTGTTAAATTCATGTTTCCTATGATAACAGACAAGTGGAATACTCAATCTTATATTAGGCCCTTGGGCCACCCATTATTTTGAAAATGAAAAGTCTAACATTGCATATTGAACCATTACCAATTCATTACTCGGATGCTCTTCCTTTAATAAACGAGGATCATCCAATACATCATGACTACTTTTGATTTTTTGTTTTACAGCAGGTAATTTCTTCTCCTCTTCTTCAGCTTCTTCTCCAAATGAAAGCAAGTTCAATTTTCTGCATTATGCACATTACAGAACCCTTTAAACAATAACATTAAGGGAAAAGAATATTTTTCCATTACTCAAAATATGCCAGTGAATCAGCTCATGAAGTTAGGTTTGAAGAACTTACTTCACCCCTTTTTTCTTTGAATCTTTATTTTCAACATCTGTTGCAGACTGGCTCAAAGGTTTGGAAGGTCCTCTAGGAACAATATCTTCAAAAGGATTCCATAATACCTAAAAGACAGGTTTCAAAGAATAAATCTAGCTAGTAAACTTCCTCAAAACTTTGTGAATATGGTATTACCATTTATCAACACAGTTCATAATAATTTAAGTAGATGAAAAAAATTGCGAAAAATAAAGTATATGAAAATCCAAGATGCATTTGTAGGATCGTTGATTTCAACTGCCAAAGCCATCCAAGCCGTGCATCCTCATCCAAGAAAAATATACAATTCAAAACAGACAAAATGGCCTTACCTCAACCGACTTGATTCTTGGAGGTGGATCCAACGGCTGATCATCCTTATCAGTTTCAACCTCACCAAGAGCCAAAAGATTATATATTGAATCTCCAGTCACCTGAAAACAAAAAATGAGTTCCACTGGTACTCTACATAAATGCAAATAAAACCAAAATAAAATAAAATCACCTTCCCGAAAATGGTACTCTTGCGATCAAGCCAATCACACTTATCTAAGGAGATAAAGAACTGGCTCCCATTTGAATGAGGGGAACCAGCATTTGCACATGCAACAACCCCTCTGTGGTTAAATCGCAGACGCGAATGAAACTCATCTGCAAAAACACTTCCATATATACTTTCACCACCTGCAGAAATCAATAATAAATACCAGCGGCGACAAGTGTTAGCAAGATTAAAATTACTAATGAATTAATTGTCGCGAAATCACATCACACTCCATGTGCTTACAAAGCCTAAAATTCAATTCAAATAAAATATGCATCCCAAGCATAAAAATTGACTCAACAGAATCCAATTCCATTGAATTCTTAACTGTCAAAGAAATTTTTGTTACTAAAATGCTAAAATTTTTATAATTTGGATGATTTTTAATAGCAAACAAAAATCCCTAAAGCAACCAAAATAAAACCTTATCAACAGTAACCAATTTGATTAGCCAAAGCAAGGATTAATAAATAGACTAATAGATTACCAGTTCCGGTGCCGGTGGGGTCACCGCCCTGAACAAGGAAGCCTTTGATAATACGGTGAAAGATGGTGTTATCGTAGTAGCCTTCGAGGCAGAGCTGAACGAAGTTCCTAACGGCTTTTGGCGCCTCCTTAGGCCACAGCTCGATGTCTATTGGGCCGCACGTGGTGTTAAGTATTACTTTGCCCTTTGTTGGTGGCTCTAGCACGTAAATCGTCGACATTTTCTATCTTACTCGACGAAGATCCACATGCACTCTGCCTGTTTGTGATTTTGTATCACTGAAAAGCTTGAAAATCGCCTATGCTGAAACGGCGGCGTACAAGGATGTATTAATTAGGCCATACTATTCAATGTTATTAGTTTTTTAGGGATTCCCTCAAAAAGAAAAAAAAGTTTTTTAGGGATCAAGTGTTTAATTTTATCTGGGGTGTAACTGAGCTGAGCAGCTCGTTCGACTCGTTCAAGCTCATATATCGAAGCTTGTTTAATAAACGAGTCGAATTCAAATTATGTAAAGCTCGGCTTGTGAAAGCTTGAATAAGAGCTCGTGAGTCGGCTCATAATTTTCATATATTAATAATTTAATTTTAGATATACAATATATAAATTTTTGTTCATTTAAATATTTTAAAATATATTATTACAAAAAATCATAATTTTATAATAAATTATTTAGTAAATAATTTATTTAAAAATTTTTTAATGAATAATTTAAATTTGTACATTATATTTTTAGAAATTTTTTTAGCTTGTTTAGGCTCGTTTAAACTCGTGAACAGCTCGCGAACAATTAACGGTTCAATGAGCTCTGCTCGAGCTCGACTCGTTTATAAGTGAACCAAACTTGAGCCAGCCAAAGTTCGGCTCGGCTCGACTCGTTTACACCCCTACCGATGACATATCTATAAACCTATTGGATGTGTATCTTACAAAAACAATCAATTTGAAAAAGGTTACTGGCACTAGGGGTGGCCACGGTTCATGAACCGGCCGGTTCTGGTTCACGGTTCCAGTTTTTTTGGTTCAGGTTTTACGCACTGTAAAAAAGTTGTATTATTTTAGAAAATAAAATATACCATGAGTAAGAGAAAATTATGTAGAATTTTATAAAGAGTTGTAACTTGTATTTTT
>CATIWO010021817.1:0-13725 GCA_949673435.1 Macaranga tanarius | reverse complement strand
CTTAACCCGGTTCACTCCAGGCAATGAATCCCATCTTGGACAAACACTCATCCCTACATTCAACCGACTAGAGCCACCACACGCCATATACCCATACATGGCTAGCACAAGTATGTAAGCGGTAACAAACTCTAACCACTTAAATATGGATGACCGTGCTGCCTCAGGTCAAAGGACTATATGCACCATTATGACCTAGACTGTGATCGTTGACTATAAGTGAATATCCCTACGATCACAAATCTAACATCATGTTCGATCCACTCAACACTTGAGTATCCACATGTCTATTCTAATATCTCATATCAAGTAGCATGAGACTCACTACCTCCCACTATTAGTATCACATACTAATCTAGGAAAATAGACAGAGGTGATAGTCAAATTAATATCAACCAAATATTAATTTATTGATTACGAACAATTTTGTAGCATATGTACTGAATAAATTTGTCACTCATATTATCAACTCTTGATAATAAATTTATTCAACATAATGCTAATGGATTAATGCTTAAATAAATAAACACTTTATTTAAATGAACATTATTTATTGCCATTTGGGATAATTTACAATATCAAAATACATGATTGCCTCTAGGGCATATCACCTATACTAACATTGAGAGACTCAAGGAACTTAGAATAATTCTTCTTCCAATGTCCTCCACCTTTGCAATAGAAATACTTTCCCTTGATTTTATCATCTTTCACTTTGGCCTTCCCTTTATTCTTGGCTATTCCTCCCATAGCCTTAACAACATTTGTCTTAGCTTTCTTTTTCTTATTTCTATTCTTCTTAGTCCCACTAGAAGAAGCAATAAGACCAATCTCTTTTCCCTTGCTTCTTTAAATGGCCTTTTGGTCCGTTACAAGCATATTCAAGAGCTCTGCAATTATACACTCTATTTTGTTCATATGGAAGTTGGTAATGGTTTGCCTAAAAGATTCAGAAAGGGATTGAAGGATTAAATCCACTTGCAGATGGAAGTCCATAGTAAGATATAGACTCTCTAGCTCCTCTTTTAATCTAATCATAGAGTTCACATGGGCTCCCACTTCCACTCCTTCCTTCATCTTAGCATATAATAAGCACTTTGATAACTCATATCTAGCGGTCCTAATATTCTCACCAAATAACTCTTGTAGGTGAAGTAGGATTTCTTTTGCACTAGTGTACTTCTCATGTTTCTGATGGATTTCAGTGCTCATGGAAGCCCACGTTATGCAACATGCTTGCATGTCATCATCCTTCCATTTTTGGTCTTGAATTATAATGGCCTCCCACTAACTTGTCAGATCCTACACTTCCAAGTAGGAAACAAAAATCCTTATTGGATGGTATTCTAGTGGGTGATGGAGTCCTTAATGAACTACTAATATCCCTCAAGTACGCCTAATTGTCATTCTTAGAATATTAGCATTCAATAAGTGAACAACTCTTGTTCATCACATCTCATATGAGGTTCCATCAATCCGGCTCCTAAGGTTACGGGCCTCAGGTACACCTAATTGCCATTCTTGGCCTTTGGCATTAGTTAGGTCCACACCATTGAATCACTGAAATGTATGGATTTGAATACTATATACCTCGGGTACTCCTATTTGCCATTCTTGGCATACAGTGTATCCATACACCCACAACATCTCATGCTTAACAATAACACTACAAAGATCTCTTAGTGCAAATGTACACCCCTATGTATCCATAACCGATGTATATAAGCCTAAAACTTTGCAAGTTATTGCTTTAATGGAGAGCCAAGACATAAATTTGATTGGAAGATTTTTGGGTCTTTAATTAAGGTCTCACTTTGCATATTAACCAGTTTACAATATATATATCTCATACATACATTGCATGTCATCCATTCACAACATACATATCTCATACATATATTACGTAGAATTCATCATCCATCTATATACATATCACATACATATATAGCATACCACAACATACATATCACATATATACATTGAACATGCAAATGGATGATGCACAAATAGGGAATGATCATGGACTTCCTAATTACCTATTTTAATAGCTTAGAATACATAACAAAATGGGCCTAGCCTATGAGATCTTCAAGCCTTGAATTTCCAAGCCACTGTAAGGATGAATAGGCCACCAATTTGAATTCTTCAAGCTCCAAGTTATAACTCTTATGATTACATTCAATCCTTCGCATACCAAAGCAAATATCACATCCTATTCTATGTAATTAACACTTAATTACATACCAAAATAATACAATTAATTATTACAAACCATAGGATGTAAAATAAGTCTATAATCAACCCTTAAATGTATGTCAAGTAAATAAATACAACTATTACATGTTATATCAATTTACAAGTCAAAAAACATGTTAAAAATGCTATTCAGAGGTAAAAATAGGCACTAGGGTGCGGTGCCTCAGTGTGATTAAGAGGTGCCTTAGCCATTGAAGAGGCACCTTAATGACCCTCTGTCCACTGAGGAGGTGCCTTAGTGGCCAGAGGTCAAACTTGAATGGTTTTTTGCTATTTTTTCACCTTTAAGTCACAACACTTGCAACCAACATCAAATATAATCACAATACTTGTAATTATTATGATTTTTAGAATGTAAAACTTGTGGTTTAGGCTCTGATACCACTTGAAAGGAGATTCACAGCAACCAAATGGATTAAGCAAAATTTTAAAAATTTTAACCACAGGCAACTCTTGTATAAATACTAGAATCTCATTTAGCCTAAGATCACATCATGAGAACATTTACATGACTAAAAACATGCATCAATGGATAACATTTTAAAAACAACAAACAACATAAAGCATTATAAGCCAAAAGTCCTACAATCTAAGAGTTTAGTAACACTTATAAAATCCTAAAGTGTGTAGCACGCTTGACAAGCTTTAGGTTATTATGATCTATAAGCTCTAAGCTCCCCAAATATAAAGTCTCTAGCTTGAAACACACAAGTTGCTCTAATGAGATTACAAGGATGGTAGAGAACTACCTGCAAGCCTCTCTTCTTGAAGATGACCTAAGATACTTGCTAGAACTCCTCCAAACTTGAATATGTAGGACTTTGTAGCAACCTCCAATGGATGTCAAAGATAAATATATGTTTGTACAACTCTTGTACAACAATGGCCTTTTTCTTAATAGCTCACAACACTTGTGATTTTATTACTCTCTACACTTAGATGAAGAAGAAAGAAGATGATATCTCAACACATGAGAATTCTCTCTATTTTTCATTCAATAGTGTAAGAATAAAAAAGCTCTCTAATGTGTATTTTTTTGTCTCTACAAAACTCACTAACTTAAAGACATACATATGACAATAGCTTGAGTGTCTCACATTCAGGCTTCATGCATGTGTGAGTTTAAGTGTCTTACACTCAAGCTACATGCATATGTGCCTTTTAGTGTCTTACACTCTAACTATATACATGCATAGCTTTTTCTTTTGGTGGCTTTGCTTTTTTAAATAAGTGGAATTAGTTTGGTTACAAGAATAACCTTAGCCTTTGACTTCAATAACTCTTAATGAGTTGGGCTAAGGTCTTGGACTTGTTTAACTCTTAAACAAGTCCCATAAATAGGTGCCAAACTAATTAAGATAACTCATGGGCTTATTTAACTCTTAAATAAAGCTAAAGTCTTATCCATCATATTTAATCCTTTTGTTCCATGTCATGGCCCATATCCATATATACAATTAGAGGTAAATATCAATTTAGTCCTTGAACTTACTATCACATATTAAATTAAGTCCAAATTAATATTTAATTAATCATAATTAGTCCTAACCTTTGAATTTAAATTTTGGAATATGATAGATCCCCGCACATGCACAAATTCAATTCAATTAATTTAATTTAATTAATTAACTCTTTAATTAGTAATTAAATTAATAATTATCATCATTGGTGCAACTCTTATATATGTGACTTACTAGGTTCATGTCTAATTATCAACGGATAATAATATTAACACTTAATGTTATAAAAACACCTTTCCATGCTAAATGTAGAAATCTCAATTAATCATATTTAGTTCTCATAAGTCATGAGTGACCTCTAGTATAGATATGATGACTACCTAATTAAAAATGAATACTTTCCATAGATCCATAAGAATCATAGAACACAATTACCATGCATTAAATGTCCCTTCATTACAAGGTCCTGATATCGGCTAGAGTCATAGTTTAGTCAAACTCTAATTGCCTTAATCATATGACCTCATCTTCAGTTAAATTCTTGATAAAACATGACTACTACTATAAACTCTTTTCTAGCACCAAAACACTTTTTGGGTAAGTCGAGTTTGACCTGGCCAGGTACTTATTCATTAAGAATAACTTAGATAGCATAGGATTTTATCCCGGTTCACTCTAGGTGATGAATTCCATCTTGGCCGATCACTCATCCCTATATATAATTGAGTAGAGCCACCACATACCATATACCCATACATGGCTAGCACATGTATGTAAGCGGTAAGAAACTCTAATTAACCATATGTGAATGACCATGTTGCCTTAGGTCAAAAGACCATATGCACCATTATATCCAAGATTATGATTGTTGACAAAAGTGAATTTCCATGCAATCATAATCTTACATCACAGTTTGATCCACCCATCACATGAGTATCCACATGTTTATTCTGATATCTCATAACAAGTAGCATAAGACTCACTACCTACCACTATCGATATCACATACCGATCAAGGAAAATAGACAGAGGTAATAGTCTAGGAATTAATACTACCCTTATATTAATTAAATGACTATGAACATTTATAGTATATATACTAAATGAGTTTGTCACTCATATTATCAACTCTTGATAATAAGCTCATTTAACATAATACTAAAGGATAAATATTCAAATAAACTTAACACTTAATTTAAATAAATATTATTTTATTGCCAATCAGGATAAAAGTACAATGTCATCATATAAGTATGGCACTAGGGCACATCTACGCTAACAGAAAGGACAAAAGGTAAGCCAAAAAAGTGGAAGTATTATAAGAGGAAGAAGTTTAGAGGAAAGAGAAGCATAAATAGATGCTATATTTATATAAAGACAGGGCATTTTACAAAGAATTATCCTTCAAAGTCAAAGAAAGCCATAAAAGTAATACATCAAATCTAACAAATCACACCAGTTGATTTAGAGCATGTAGACATTGAGTCACTCTTTTTTGAAGAAGATGATCCATCACCTGATTGTATTTTTGCTATTTGTCATGATGCAAACATTGGTTCATTTGGATGTTATTCAAATTTACCATACCTCTTTTGCAAAGCTCGTAAAAGTCATTGCCCTAATGGATACTGGTGCCAGAACTACCATTCTAAACCCTGATGTTCTTCCAATAGAATACTAGAAAAACCATTTAGAATATTTTTGGGTAGCCAATGGAGAACTTTTCAAAACCACTTATAAAACTAAACAACTAATAAAAATCCAATTCTTTTTAGGATGCCATGTTTGGACTCATGGTTTAGGATCCCCTCAACTAGGAAAAGATATAATTCTTAGATTTGATATCTATTGGAGAGCTAAAGATCTTCAAATACTTCCCAATGGAATTAAATTTAAGAAGTTCTTTAGACCTTACACCACAACACCTTCATTTTTTCCCTTACACTAATTCTCTATAATTTCTAGAACATTCATGAAATTTTCCTCCAAGAACGCAGTGCAGACTCTCATACAAAGTTCTTAGAAAAATGCTCCTCTCCTTTGTGGAAAAATCTAGAGTTCTTTATCTCATTTCCCTTTAAAAAAAATAAGGATATCAATCCTACAAAGCCAACTCATACTTGAATGACTCTTATAGACTTAAGACTAGTAGTTGAAGAATGTTCATAATTGCAGAGTCAAGGATTGATTGAACCCATAAAGTCAGAATGGGCATGCCATGCTTTTTATATCAACAAGAGGTCTAAATATGTCAAAGGAAAGAAAAGGCTTGTTATCAATTATCAACCCCTAAATTTCTTTCTAAGGGTTGATAAGTTTCCTTAACCAAAGATCTCTTCACTATTCACCTCTTTTTTTCTGGGGCAAAAGTCTTCTCAAAATTTGATCTAAAAGTTGGATTCTGGCAATTATGAATTAGAGAAGAAGAGCGCTATAAGATAGCTTTTTGTATTTGGCCTCAAAGTTGCTCCATCATTCTTCTAACAATCTAAGATCAAGATTTATAAGCCAATCTTGCACAATGCTTTAGTGTACATTGATGACATCTAACTTTTCTCTCTAGATAAAGATAGTCATGTCATTCTTCTTCAAAAGTTTACAGATGTTACCAAGAAATATGGAGTCATAATCTCCTCATCCAAGATGCACATTGAGAAGGAAGAAATTGATTTCTTTGGAATGCATCTCAAATATAGGAAGTACCAACCCGACCCTCATCTAGTCTCAAAACTTTAAAGGTTTACTAATGAGAATTGTTTGTTAAGTAAATTCGACAATTTTTTAGGAATGTAAATTATCTCAGAGATTTTATTCCTCATTTAACAAAGAAGACTGCACCATTGAGAGCTCTATTGAAGAAAAACCCTCCATAATGGTCTGAGAATCAACCAGTTGTAGTTAAAATGTTGGAAAAGAAGGATACCCAGGCTCTACCTCCACTTTAAATTCTAGCCAGTTGGAAGAGAATCTTATAGACATGTGCAAGTGATAAATTTTGAGGAGCAATTTTGCTAGACAAGATGGTTAGAGAAAGAAAAGAATATGTGCTTATGCCAATGGAAGGTTCACGAACACAAAGTGCCACTATCACTCCACTTTCAAAGAAATTCTAACAGTAAAGTATGGAATCAAAAAGTTCAAATTTCATTTAATTAGGCATAATTTTTTAAAGTAATCATGGATTACTCATCTTTTCTAAAAATGCTAGAATTTAAAGGAAAAACTTTTCGACATCCATAGCTTCTCAAATGGAAGGATTGGTTTAGTAAGTATGATTTTGAGGCAGAGCACATAAAGGGAGAAGATAATCTTATCCCAGACCTACTAAGTAAACCTTTAATAGCATGTTCCATGAAACACTCTTTTACATTGAAAGTACTTATGATTTATATGTTTAACCCTAGAAATCCAAACAGTGCTCGTTCAGAAAATAATTTTCTAGTTCATGGTCTACCACTAGAACTCTAAACCACATTTCTTCAACTACCCTCACCAGAGTAGCTTCGGAACAAATCTTTGAGTATCAATCTTGTTCGATTAGACAATATGGTCTGATGTTTTTGGCAAAATTAGAATTTTCATCATGATTATCCCTTTTTAAACATTTTCAGTTTTCTTACTCAATCATTTAAAGAAGATTTCATCTGGCCAAAAGAATTATAATCTTGTTTTGGTATTTGTGTCATCTGTATTGGATAGCTTTTGATTTACAGCCATTATCTTATGCTCAGTATCTTAATTATTTAGAAGAAGGAAAGAGTTTTATCCTCACCTTGCTACCTTTCTAAAATGGTTCTAACCCATTTCAAAATGGTGTTCATGGCTGACAAATCAGGTTATTCATCAGAAGGTCTCAACTCCATTAGAATGTCATTTTGTAATAGTTTTTTTTAAGACAGTTTTTCAATATATGGAATGAATTCCAAACTTTTCATACTTTTAATCTTTACCAGACATATAACTTTTCCATGGTTCACCACCTAATGTTAGATGTAGGAAACTTTTCTTTATGGAGAGATTTTTAAAGACATATATTCCAGATGAATGGAATGATCCCTAAGGAGATTTGACCCAAAGCAGAAGAAGATGCTCCTTGGGAAACCTATCCATTTGAACATGAAAAAAGGCTTCTTGCTGATAAAGAGTTTTGGATGCTGAATCAAAACTTAGAGATAGGCTCAAGCTCAACTCATGGCCCAAATCAAGAAGCAAGCCCAAGTCAAATTCATGATGAGTCTTGCCTTGATAAAAGAGGATGGCCCATTTCTAGATATTCTCAAGGATATGACTCTGACGAAAGTTATAATGGAGATAGTGGAAATCTATCACCAAGTCACAAGTCAATAATAGGATTAGTCAATTCCATGCAGATGGTCAGCTTTTGTCAGAAGATGACTCATCATATAAAAAAGTAGATATATAGAGTGCTCTATGTATTAAATAATTGTCATCTATTAGATGGCAAAGAATAGATAGATTACAACTTTTCTATAATCTAGTGTGAGGTTTTTGATTGGTTGATGGAATACTTATCTATTCACTGTAATAGTGCTCCTCACCATTATATAAAGAGGTTACTACTTCATTGAGAAGGTAGAAAATCCTTTGATAAACACTGCCTATTAAATAAAATGATGAGTTTTTAAAAATCTTCTTTTCTTTCTCTGAAAGCCTATCTCTATCTTATAATTATTATATCCTTATATAGTTATCGAAGAGTTTGCTCTATGCTTGCCTTATAAGAGGATCTTACACATTAAAAATTTGATAATAGAATTTGATCCTGTTCACTAACTTCATTGAATCATAAATATATATAGCTAAAAGATATTGTTAGTTTGCAATAAGCATAAACAGGGGATAGGCTAAGGTGGCTGAAAATTAATATAAGTACGACCTTGAGATAGTCCATGATATGTGTTATTCAAAATAATATTATTATGATCTTTGATAAGTTCATGGTTCAATGGAGCTCTGAAAAATTGGTCTGCGCAACAAGGAAACATAACCGGCAGTGCAAATGTACCCAAAAGCCAATGGTTTGAACTTAAGACCTATTACGGTAGGGGTAAACTACCAACCAAATCAATACTTATGACTTGTATTAATTTTTACTATATTCATATCTAATATAAATTAAAATAGATAGTACTTACCTGTAGTATAAAAAAAAGGGACACAACATTATAAATTCATCATAATGAAAATACCAAAGAATTAATAGACTCAAATTCATTAGATTTGATATTATTTACTAAATAAAAATTTGGCAAAGATCTTTAGATTGTTTGGATATATGGTTCTATAGCCCTTTACAAAGATCACAAAAGCAAAAGAGGGAAAAGAGGATTTATTGCCATTACAAGATAACAATAGGACTAAAAAATAATTTCTATCCTTTTTAACTTATTAGATTTGCATCTGATAAGAGTTTTACTTTACCAAAAAGCATAATCACTGGGATCAAAAGATGAAACCAAATTAAACTAGAAATAAAGTTTTGATAGCCAAAATATGAGTTTTCTGTGAATGAATTGTGTTTTTTATTGAAAATAATCAAGCTATTTATAAGGATACAAGCATGAGAATTATAATCCTATTAAAACTTTAAAAAAGAAAATAATCTTATAAAAAACCAATCATGGGCTAAAATACTATAGGCCCATAAAATAAAAACCATACAAACTTTGGGCCAGTGTAAATAATGCCCCTATGATCTGGCTTAAAGGCCCACTAAAGAGGAAGATCATGCCTAAAATGCTGGCCCTAATATAATCCAATCCATTATCATCATTGAATACTTACATAAGCCCACGAATCAGCCCACTCGCTTATTTCCATTTCCAAAATAAATTTACTGCCTAAATGAGGAGTAAAATTATCTTTTGGCTGATCCTTAAAAAGTAACCGCCATCTCTTGGACCACAATAAATAGGACTCCAATCCCTACCACAGATTAAAAAATTAACTTCTCTCTCTATTTCCTCATTGCTTTCTCTCTCTAGCAGCCTTCAGTATAATTTATGGTGAAGTCATTTCTCATCTTCATTGGTGCCCTCTTCAATACTTACGACTTCAACTCTTCAGGTAACTTCTTAAACCCCTAGACTAATATCTAATTTTTCTCTCATAGTCTCAAAATGCATTATTCCAATCTTTGCAGACTGAACTTCTCTCTTATAATAGGTAAGTTAAAGAGAGCATCCACTTTACCATCGACCTTAAAACTGATCGCATAGCCCGATTGAAAAGGGCTAACAATTTGATCAGCATTTCTACCAGCACACCTAAGGGCTAACAATCTAATCAATATTTCTACCAGCTCTTGAACCTATTCTTACCAAGGATAATTCCTTTACCTTAAATTTCATTCCCACTTCAAAACTAGATGATCCTCCTAAATTTAATAGATATAATGTCTTACCATTTTGATCCAAAACTATCCCTATTTGGTCATAGCCCAGTCCTTTTAATGACTTCCTCTATTAGTTATCTCATCTAGTACCTACTTTTGGCCACTTGTGGAAAGAAATAGGTATTTATAATCTCATTCAGATAACTAAGACCGAATTTCCAATAAACAAACCCCTCATAACTGCTCTTTCTTTATTTTGGTCAAGGTCATCCAATGCATTCATATTTGGAGATAGCATGATAACCATAACTTTTTATGAACTTGCTGCCCTATTCGGCCTTTCACCATCTAATGATGAAATAAGTCCTCGTCTTGAGGCCAATTGCTCCTATTATAATGTGTCCTTTAAAAAGGAATATGCCAGTTATGGAAATTTTATAAAAATTAATATGCAATCATCTATCAGCCCCACAAAAATTAAACATGTTTGTTTGCTTCTTTACTGGCTTTGTAAATTCATCACCTACCCTAGTTCTATCAAAATTACCAAGGAATTCCTTCCCTTAGCAATTGCCTTAGCTGATGGCAAAAAACTAGCATTCGATCCTTTTATTCTTAACCAATTGTATAGAGAAATGCATCTATTAGTTCCCACTAAAGATCAAATTGAATTGAAATCTGAAAGTGGTCCACTATTGATGCTTTAACTCTAATTTCTTGTTTACTTCCCAGAACTCATGAATTGGCCTAAACAACCTAACTTCCAGACCCTTTCTTACTATGCCCCTTGGGTTTCTTTCTTCAAGTGTAAATATGATTTCTTTAAATAATTCTTTCTATTTTTCTATAATTCTAAAGACTGAGATGATAAACTATTTTTTCCTTTTCTCCCAGCTCAATTCAGTCTTCATTAGATGTTTAGAAACTATTCTTCTGACTAAGAGGATCCTGAATGGCTATCAGCCTAGCAAAGTATTCTGATTGCTAGGGATCTAGAGGTAATTCGGCCTTTACCAATTATCTTCATTCCCCATTTTCCATTCCTACAATTCCCTATTCTTTACCATAATTTTCTTTGATAGCACGATCTTGTATGAAAGAGTTGACTAAGTGTACTAAGCATTACTCTAAATTTTCACCCTTTGTACCCTTCTAATTAAGCCTTATAAGACCAAACTATTTGAGATGTTTTGGGATAGATTTTATGATAAATCCTTCAAAACGGATGGAGAAAAACTAGCTAACCTTCACATGTGAGAATTGGCCAATGATCAAAGAATTATTAATCAAGCTTCTTATTCTTTATGGGAACCAGCCAGATCTTGAGGTGAGCACATTCGAGAGATCTAACAATTCAAAGAGTTCTATGGTTTTAAATATAATCATACTGACTGAAAAAAGTATGGAAAAGAAAATGAACCAAGTAAGGGTCGAACTAATATGAGAGCATTAACTAGGTTATTATATAAGTTATGTAAAATCATGAATTAAAACACATTTCCCAACTGTGATTGATTTAATGTATGTAAAATAAATTTTAAAAATCGGTCTCCTCCACTTCCTTTAGCCCCTTTTAATATAGCTGGCAGGATCCATATCAAGTATAGGCTAAAAAATCCAATGAAATTGTCAAAAATTATATTATAGATAATACACTCCCCATCGCAATGGACAAAACGTCATTAGCCTATCCATACCTTGATTAGTCAAGTACTTTCCTCTCATACCCTTTAATTATTTTACTTTCTAACATATTCTCACCCTTTCTTTATTAGAAGTTATCCCGAGACCGATCGAGATACAAGAGGAAACTTCTCAGCTTAAGAAAAGAATAAAAACTACCACAAAGAGATTTTCTAAAATGCCTAATGCTAGGACTTCAAAATCAAAATCGGCCTCTAGTCATGACGTCCCCTCAAGCTAGCCTTCCATCACCCTTCCACCAGGCCAAGAATAGCCTCAAGAGGAACATCACGAGGAAATTGCTGAAAAGAAAACTCAACTTGGTCCCATTCCAGCAAAAATTGCCCCTACCACAGCAACAATATCCTAATCATTCACCGGAGCTACTATTTTAAAGGTAATCACCAACTCAAAATTTCTAATTGTAATAAATTATCTTCATAATTACTCATAATTTCTCATCCACAAGCATCGATCAGCAACTTACTTAAAAAATTCAAGGCACAACTTGATGCTGATTCTGACGAGGACGATGATGCCATCTCAGACTCTATAGAAGAAGCTCCTGAAGAGATGGAGGACTATGATGATGACTTTGTCGATGTTGAAATTAAGAGGAAAAATTATAGAACTCACTCTGTTGTTCAAGAGCCGAAACATTTTCTTCCTCGATTTCAGCTCCCTTATCAAACAAACTAGAGGCAATCCTAAAAAAGAGGAAATCTTTAAGGCAACAACTTAAGGGATTGGCTAACAAAGAAGTAGATGCCTGATACATTGCAATTAGCATAGTAATTTTAGGATGTTTTATGCATATCTAGGTTGCATTTAGTACACATTTTAGTTTAATTTTGATGCATTTCATTCATAATCACGAATGCTTTTGATCTTCATTGTTCTTGGTAAATTTATATGAATTTGAATGACTTATAGATGTTTTTGAAGTTTGTTTGAAGTTTAGGGAAGTTATATGGACATATTGGCATCATTCAAGCTCAAAGGAATGAAGGAAGCAAGCTTTGGAGTGTTTATGGACTGTCACTTCTCGGCCCCTTTTGCCTAGACCCTTTACTAGTCGTGATCGAGAGCTACTGTCATGACTCGACACTCTTTCCCTTGCCATTCACAAGTCATGATAGGGAGGTGTTAGTGTAAATGTGCCCTATGGCCATTCATGTATATAGACATTGTATATTTATCCCTATGGCAATGAAATATTCATTTGGATTAAAGTGTTTGTTTATTTGAATATTTACCCTTAGTACAATGTTAGATAATTTTATTATCAAGAGTTGATAATATAAGTGACAAATTTATTTAGTACATGTACTATAAATGTTCATGGTCGTTAGATTAATATTTGGTAGAATTAATCCCTAGACTATCACCTCTGTTTACTTTTCTTGATCGGTATGTGATATCGATAGTAGGAGGTAGCGAGTCTCATACTACTTGATATGAGATATCATAATAGACATGTTGATACTCATGTGATGAGTGGATCAAATAGTGACGAAAGATTTGTGATTGCATGGATGTTCACTTAAGTCAACAATCACAATCTTGGACATAATAGTGCATATAGTCCTTCGACCTGAGGCGACACGGTCATCAACATATGGTTGGTTAGAGTTTGTTACCGCTTACATACATGTGCTAGCCATGTGTGGGTATATGGCGTGTGGTGGCTCTAATTGGTCATATGTAGGGATGATCGGCCAAGATGGAATTAATTACTTGGAGTGAAATAGGATAAGATCCTATGCTATCTAAGTTATTCTTGATGAATAAGTACCTGGCCAGGTCAAACTTGACTTATCCGAAAAGAGTTTCGGTGCTAGAAAAGAGTTTCTAGTAGTAGTCGTGTTTTATCGAGAATTGAACTTAAGATGAGGACATATGATTGATGCAATTAGAGTTTGACTGAACCGTGACTTTAGTCAATATCGGGATCTTGTAATGAAGGGACAT
>CATIWO010021799.1:0-13164 GCA_949673435.1 Macaranga tanarius | reverse complement strand
AGTGTAGAGATTTTGGTGTTGATATTTGTGTATATTTAATTAAGAGAGATAGTATTATTTTCTTAATATATAAATTAGCATTAAAGAGGAAGACACCTTATGTAAAACCCATATCTTAGATACACTATGCATGCATTATATTTACATATCATGGGGAGAAGAATTATAGATTTTATTTAAGTGTGGATTTGTAGATGTTGGTAAAGAGGGGCATATTTGTAAGGTAAGTTAGAGTTATTTGTCAAAATAGAAAATTGAGGATTATTTGGTAATCATCCAAGTTCGTTAAGGGGTAAAAAGATATTTGGGTTAGTGTAACACCCGCCCTAATTATAACGTAATTATTGCCTTTAGTGTATATTAGATAATGGATTATATTTGAGTTTGAGATTGGGTAGAAATTGTAGAAAGGACTAGAGTGTAAGGTAAGTGGGGACTTGATTATAACAATTATAAATTTAGGGGCTAGTTGGGAAGATGAGTGATTCATTAAGGACCAAAGTGGATATCTGGTTATAAATATCACAAATTCAGCTTTATCTTCTTCTCCTCTTACATGAGCATGCATTTGTGTTTGTTTGAGTGTATGAGTGAAGAAGTGAGTTGCACCCAAATTTATTCCAAAAGAACAAGGGTTTTGAGAGAGAGAGAAAGAGCTCATTTGGCTGGAAAATTTGGAGTTCAAGCTATAATTTGCAACCTCTTAAGTTTAAGAACTTCTCTTGGTAAGTAATTTGTGTTTTTGTTTGAGTTAGGATAGGATTTTGGGTAGTTTAATTCGTGCTCTGTTTTTGGCTGAATTTTCATCCTTTGTGTTTTGGCTATATCTAGAGCTATAGAACTCTAATTTGAGCAAAGTTAGACTTTCTAGAAATTTCAGAGAGTCCTCTTCAATTTTTATGTTTTGAGTTTTGATTAAATTCGTTGCTAAAAGAATATGGCTGAACATTTTAATGCTCACTGTATACTCTATTTTGGGCTGAATGGATTCTAAAATCTATAATTAATTCCACACTTGTCTAAATTAAGTGATTCTAACTGGAATTTGAAGTGGACTCATAACCCTAATTTTAGTATAAATTTAGGAGTTTTTGGACTAGTGTATATGACTTTAAGTCAATTTGAGTTCGGAGTATTTTATTTCCTTTTTGTGATTTGAGGTGATTTGTTATGGTTAATTGTTGATATTAGTATGTGATGATATTTAGGGGCTGAAAGAGAAAGGAGAGACCCTACTCATTAAGGGGGGAAGTTTTACTTGTGGAGGAGTTGAAGCTTCAAGGTAAATAATTGTTAATATAATGCTTACATATATTTACTCTCATATAACTATAGTTATTTGATTATGTTGATGTATATATGCCATCGAGGTGGCATGATTGATGAATGTATGTTTATATTAATGTGAGAAGGAATTACGAATATATGTATAAATATTTTGGTTATAAGACCATTAAATGGTCGATTGAGCATGTATGATAAAGAGTCTCAGATATGGCCATTCATATGAAATATATATATACGCGTGAGATTTAAGACTGAGCTGGGCAAAGAGTCTCAGGAATAGCCACAGATATGTAAAAAGGAATGAATAAAGAAAAATGAGGTTTATATGTGAAACGTGTGAGACGTGTATGAACAACTAACTTGCATAAACATACATGCATTTCATGATGAATACATATGTTTGTGATGAATGAGATTAAATGTGAGTGGAATGGGTGAATTATAGTTGTGGTTCCTTGAATTGGTGTGTTTCATATATATATATATTGCACCAATAGATGTTGTGAATGATTGATATTATATGTTAATAGATGTTTTGGTATGGATTAGTATATTTAGAATGTATTGTTGTGGCTTGAATTGAGTTATATTCAAGTGTGGGAAGAATTATTATGCTTTGATGAAGAGTCAAGGGCATTTTTGTCAATATATACAATCGAATTAAGTCTGTATATCTTCATGAAAGTTGTAGCCTCTGAAATAGCTTTTGATAGCTTCTTAAATCACTTGAATCCTAGTTCTGTAGAGGGAGTTATGGCTGAAATAGTGTGACGTAGTCTGAAGGGTCGAGTCAGGTTGAGTCTTCTAGCATCGGTGCCAACTCGGCATGAGTTTGCCGAGTCGTACCTGTGACTCAGGGTGCCGACTCGGCACGAGTATGCTGAGTCATGACAAGTCAGCCCTTCGTCAACATACTTTTATCTTTGTATTTTGATCATAACTTGAGCTATAGAGCTCCAAATGAGTCGTAGTTTGATGCTACATAAACTTTAAAGAGTCTCCTACAACTTTTATGCTTTGAGTTTGAGTAGAATCTATCTTTAAGATTCTTAATTTGAGCTTGACATTTTAGTACTCACTTACTCCTTTGTCATTTGGACTTCCGTGCGCAGTCTAAATGTTAAATTCTTATACTTTGATGTGTAGAAATGTTATTTATATATTCTCTTTAATTAGTTCTTGAGGATTATTATATGTTTAATTATATTATCAATTACGTATTGAGTTGCAAGCTCATTCCTTTATAATTGTGGTTTTCATGTATTAGATAGCCTAGCTTAAGGAGCTTGCTTTGATAGAAAGCTTGAAGCTTGGTATAGTTGTGAACTCAGGTGGGACAACAACGTGCTTGGTGTCAACATCTTCATCCTCATGAGCATCTCACCATTTTTGGCATATGAATTTTATAATGAATCAAGTGGTTTTTGTATATATATCTAAAGCTGTGTACCTTGTATAAACTTATACTTTTATTTATAACAAATCTTTTATGAAAAAATTTTAGCATTGCCATGTGTATGATTTATAATTGGACACTTGTATGTAGTACTTGGAAGGTGTTATATTAAGTGGTATTAGAGCGTGAATTAAATTTCCTCAGGACGATAAAGCATGATGCATACATGACATATCATGCATAAGTTGAGAAAACATGTAGTTGATGTACGTTGCATATCTTAGAATGGATGAACACCAAGTGCCTCGCGTTGACCCCGAAGAGTCGCCTGAGTGAGTTCATTGGTAACACATGTGCATGAATTTTTATTTATAACCCCTCTATAAGATGTATATTTTTTGGTATATTAATGAATGGATTAGAGATGAGAATAGTGAGTCAAAAATAAGTGGATAGCATTGTTGAGGATGAACTATGAAAAGATAAGAGGGGAAGGTGCAAAGATTTTTATAGGTACTGGTGATTTTGTTGTAGAAGAGAAATAGTTATAAAGTGTGAAAAGAATTCTAGATTGAATTAATAGGTATTGATGAAAAGAGAATTAGTTATGCAATGTCGTTGTCTAAGGTTTTTGGTAGATTCCACGTAAAATGTGCTTTTTTCGTTAGGTTCTTATGATAAAGGCTTATGTGCAATGGATGAGTTATGATCTATTGGTTGTGATATGAAATGTTGATGATAGTATGGGTATGATACAAGTAGAATACTAATTAAATACCATGTGAGGTTAATGTATGCATTATGAATATGATAATGAATCAGTGATTGTGGATGGAATTTTTTTATAATAAAGTATTATGATGCAATGGCATTAAGTGTATTGTATTATGATGTGTTGTGTTTCACAAGAAGGTTAAACAAGTGAGGGTACAATAATATGTGAGAACATGTGTTGAGTGAAGATTGAGTCTGGTGAATAGTCTTACTAAATGACCATATACATATGAAATTATGAAATATGGGAAAAACCTATAACAGGGAATATAGAAGACTTATAAGTCAATAAGGCGCTAATAAATTTATGAGCAGTGCATCATCTTTGATATGTAATAGTTATGATAGAATCCATCCAAAAAATTTTGAGGTCTTAAACTTGATGTTTACTACTAGTGTAGTAAGTGGAGCATTTCTTTAGAGATTATTCATTGAAGAAAACTATTGAAGGATCTTAGTCAAGTAAGCAAAGCAGTACAAGAAAGGAAATATTCCAAATCAGTAGTAAACCAAGTGGAAGCTAAGAGAGTAAAGACAAAAGAAATGGGTGTTGCAACTCAAATTAGACTTGATGATCATTTATATGAGTGTACATTACGTATATGTGGTACATTTGCATTATTAAAGATATGGTATTTGTATTTCAATGCCTACTGGAATGTGGTGATAATAAATTTAGTGATGAGACTTTATTTCAAAATAGTAGAATAATATGACTAATATACAGACTGCATTAGTTATTGAATTGGGAAGAATTATAGTATTATTTCAAAAATTGATTAGGTATGAAACTATAGTATCATTGTAGATTGATATATAAAAAATGTAGGTATGGATATTTGGAGATAGAGAAAGATAAAGTCAGTGATTAAAAGAGAGATGGTGCATACTAGTTGGATTTCAACTGTAATTATATAATTTGTGATCGAAGATAAGTAAAAAGTTATTTAGATGATGATGTGTGATTACATATTTATGGTAGGTAAATGAAAACTGTGCATGTTTATTTGATGTCAATTATGATTGCTTTCCATATGGATTGAGAAATAAACAATTGCTTGATTAATTGAGAGATGAAATAGTGTTTTAGAAGATAGATTTAGAACTGAGATGTTGGCAATTTGGAATGAAAAAATATTTTATTTTCAAGTATAGTATGCAAAACTAGAAATGGATGGTATGAATTTGTGATTATGTCGTTTGGATTGATTGGTATACCAGATGCCTCCATATCATTAATGAATAAAATTCTTTGATAGTATTTGAATGTTAAAGTGAATAGTATTTTGGTAAGTAGTTATTAGATTTAATGAATGAGATGCAAGGATATGTTAATTTGGTTACTATAATATTAATCTTATTTGGGGAATTTATATATTAAAAATTGTATGTGGACTTGGTATTGATTGTAAAATATACCAAGTAAGTATATTGTGAATTTAATATTGTATATATGCATATGAATAATATAAACTCACATTGATAAAGAAGGAATGCGTAAATCTTCTTTGTCCATTATCTTTATATGATTATGAGGGAGTAGATGAGTTATTGTGATAAGTATTTTGGATAAACTATATTACTTGAGTTGTGTTGTGGAATGCGATTATGTAAATGATGTTAATATGTCGATTGACTTTATGACCATCGACTATATGAAATTGATTAAGTCGACTGGCTGAGTGTCCATCGGCAAGACAAATGATATCAAACAATGAGATTGAAATATGAGAGTGTGAACTCTTGTATCTATGTGAATGATTGCGAGATGTTAATCTTATTGTTGAGATGAATGGAATTATTGATTATAGCATTGGGGTTTGAAATTTATGTGATGTATACTCAATTGCTTATTGAGTATATTTATACTATTCTGGTATAGAATTAATATTTGAGGGTGTTAGAGTCGATGAGACACAAATGTACATATTTGACTATATATATATAATCCTCTATATATGAATTGATTGTAAATACTAAATGTATCGTTAAGGGATGTATATACGAATATTAATGATGTGGGAACATAGATATACTTTGAGCTTACACTATGACTGAGATCTATTGTATGAAGGAGTAATGGAGACTATGAGGGATGAATATAAAAGTTCGAGACTCGTGATTGATTGAATATTGGGAATGAATTGAATTGATAATATTAAGTATGTTTTTGGAGTGTCTCTAAGTTCGTTTAAGTCTCATTTGAGTATAGGAAAGTTTGTATAGCTTCAAGCATGCTAAATAGAGAATTTTAAGATTTGGAAGGTAAGGAAAATTGAGTCTGAAATATGTGGACAGTATAAAATTGTAAAGAAGGTGGATCATTGGCATATAAATTGGATTTGCCAAGGAAACTACTATCTATTCATGATGTACTCCATGTGTTTATATTAAAATGGTATAGAACGGAAGGTAAGCGATTGAGGAATAAAGAGATTCCAATAGTAAAGATGAAGTGAAGTCATTGTTCACCGAAAAAAGCAAAATGGAGAGTAGCATAGCTAATGGAATAAAAATAATCATATTTGTTCTAAGAAGGTGATGAGTAGTTAAATTCGGGGATGAAATATTTTTTAAAGGGGGAGAAATGTAACACATGCCCCTTTAGCATACGTATTTATGACCTATATATATTGCATTTTATACATAAGAGTTAGTAGACTTTCTTTAAGTTTAAGATTGGGTAAAGTGTAGAGAAAGACCAAATTGAAAAGGAAGTTTGGAGTGAATTGTCACAATAATAAGTTTTGGGCTATTGTAAATTAATTCCATTTCATTAAGGGGTTTGGTAGAGATTTTAATGATATTTTATTATTTTATTAAGTATTATTATATTTGTTAATTGGTGATGAATATGCATTTAATTGTTGAGTTGTGCAATTATTAAAAGAAGAAATAAGGAGGCTATTTGGTGCATTTTGATTGGCTAGAGTTTATGTGAGTGTATATGTATATGGGTGTGGTGGTGTAGAAGTGTAGAGATTTTGGTGTTGATATTTATGTATATTTAATTAAGAGAGTTAGTATTATTTTCTTAATAGATAAATTAGCATTAAAGAGGAAGATACCTTATGTAAAACCCACATCTTAGATACACTGTGCATGCATTATATTTACATGTCATGGGGAGTAGAATTATGGATTTTATTTAAGTGTGGATTTGTAGATGTTGGTAGAGAGGGGCATATTTGTAAGGTAAGTTAGAGTTATTTGTCAAAATAGAAAGTTGGAGATTATTTGGTAATCATCCAAGTTCATTAAGGGGTAAAAAGATATTTGGGTTAGTATAACACCCGCCCTAATTATAACGTAATTATTGCCTTTAGTGTATATTAGATAACGGATTATATTTGAGTTTGAGATTGGATAGAAATTGTAGAAAGGATTAGATTGTAAGGTAAGTGGGGACTTGATTGTAACAATTATAAATTTAGGGGCTAGTTGGGAAGAAGAGTGATTCATTAAGGACCAAAGTAGATATTTGGTTATAAATATCACAATTTCAGCTTTATCTTCTTCTCCTCTTATGTGAGCATGCATTTGTGTTTGTTTGAGTGTATGAGTGAAGATGTGAGTTGCACCCAAATTTGTTCTAAAAGAACAAGGGCTTTGAGAGAGCTGATTTGGCTAGGAAATTTGGATTTCAAGGTGTAATTTGCAACCTTTTGAGTTCAAGAACTTCTCTTGGTAAGTAATTTATGTTTTTGTTTGAGTTGGGATAGGATTTTAGGTAGTTTAATTTGTGCTCTGTTTTTGGCTGAATTTTCAACCTCTGTGTTTTGGCTATATCTAGAGCTATAGAACTCTAATTTGAGCAAGGTTGGACTTCCTGAAAACTTCAGAGAGTCCTCTTTAATTTTTTTGTTTTGAGTTTTGATTAAATTCGTTGCTAGATGGGTTAAATATAGCTGAATATTTTAATGCTCACTCTATGCTCTGTTTTAGGCTAAATGGATTCTAAAATCCATAATTAATTCTATACTTGTCCAAATTAAGTGATTCCAACTAGAATTTGAAGTGGACTCATGACCCTAATTTTAGTATAAATTTAGGGATTTTTGGACTAATGTGTGTGACTTTAGGTCAATTTGAGTTAGGAGCATTTTATTTCCTTTTTGTGATTTGAGGTGATTTATTATGGTTGATTGTTGATATTGGTATGTGATGATATTTAGGGGCTGAAAGAGAAAGGGGAGACCCTACTCATTAAGGGGGGAAGTTTTACTTTTGGAGAAGTTGAAGCTTTAAGGTAAGTAATTATTAATATTATGCTTACATATATTTACTCTCATGTAACTATAGTTATTTGATTATGTTGATGTATATGTGCCATCGAGGTGGCAAGATTGATGAATGTATGTTTATATTGATGTGAGAAGGATTTATGTATATATGTATTAATATTTTGGTTATGAGACCATTGAATAGTCGATTGAGCATGTATGATGAATATTAGCACCTTGTGTGCAAGCTACTTATGATAGTAAGGTGATACAAATAATGTTCTGAGTTTGATAAAAATGCATGCATAATGTATTATTGAGAAATGATTGATTACGTATACATATGACATGATGTAAGGAATGTGAGGAAAGTGTATGTATGTGGAGATTGAGATCCATGATCTGAGATTGAGCTGGACAGAGAATCTCATATGTGGCCATTCATATAAAATATGTATATACATGTGAGATTTGAGACTGAGCTGGGCAGAGAGTTTCAGGAATGACCACGGATATGTAAAAAGGAATGAATAAAGAAAAAATGAGGTTTATGTGTGAAATGTGTGAGACGTGTATGGACAACTAACTTGCATAAACATACATGCATTTCATGACGAATACATATGTTTGTAATGATAGAGATTAAATGTGAGTGGAATGGGTGAATTATAGTTATGGTTCCTTGAATTGGTGTGTCTCATATATATATATATATATTGCACCAATAGATATTGTAAATGATTGATATTATGTGTTAATGGATGTTTTGGTGTGAATTAGTATATTTAGAATGTATTATTGTAGCTTGAATTAAGTTATATTCAAGTGTAGGAAGGATTGTTATACTTTGATGAAAAGTCAAGGGCATTTTTGTCAATTTATATAATCGAATTAAGTCAGGATGTCTTTATGAAAGTTGTAGCCCTCTGAAATACTTTCCATAGCCTCTTGAATTACTTGAATCCGAGTTCTGTAGAGCGAGTTATGGTCCGAAAGAGTACGACGTGGTCCGAAGGGTCGAGTCAGGTTGAGTCTCCTGGCGCCAGTGCCAACTCGACACAAGTATGCCAAGTCATGCCTGTGACTCAGGGTGCCGACTTGGCACGAGTGTGCCGAGTCGTGACGAGTCAGCCCTTCTTTAGCACACTTCTGTCTTCATATTTTGACCATAACTTGAGCTATGGAGCTCCAAATGAGTCGTTGTTTAATGCTACGAAAACTTTAAAGAGTCTCCTACAACTTTTATGCTTTAATTTTGTGTAGAATCTATCTTTAAGATTCTCTATTTGAGCTTGATATTTTAGTGCTCACTTACTCCTTTATCATTTAGACTTCCGTACGCAGTCTAAATGTTAAATTCTTATAATTTGATGTGTAAAAATGTTATTTATATATTCTCGTTAATTAGTTCTTAAGGAGTATTATATGTCTGATTACATTATCAATTACTTATTGAGTCGCAAACTCATTCTTTTACAATTGTGGTTTTCAGGTATTAAATAGCCTAGCTTGAGGAGCTTGCTTTGATAGAAAGCTTAAAGCTTGGTATAGTTGTGAACTCAAGTGGGATAACAATGTGCTTGGTATCAACATCTTCATCCTCATGAGCATCTTACCATTTTTGGCATATGAATTTTGTAATATAATCAAGTGGTTTTTGTATATATATGTAAAGCTATGTACCCTGTATAAACTTATACTTTTATTTATAACAAATCTTTTATGAAAAAAATTTTAATATTGCCACGTGTATGATTTATAATTGGACACTTGTATGTGGTACCTAAAGGGTATTACAAGAAATGTTATAAGTACTCTTGTTGATGGAATATTAATGAAAGTATTTTTTAAATCCTTGTATCCATTTCTTTATTTATTGTGTTTTTATTTTCTTTTAATATTGTTTATATATCATTATATGATTAAATTACCAGAAAATAAGGAAAATAGTAAGATCACATAGCATTAATGGCAATGTAGTTTGTATAAGATATTTAGCAACAATATATTTTGTTCATAACAAGAGGTGGATTAATTATTTTTTGAACTTTTTAATGACAGGCAATATTGCTATAGTAAGTAGGGCTGAGCGAGGGTCACGGAGAACCCAAACTGTCCCGAAAAATTGAACTGAAAATCTCCAGACCCGAAAATATCCGTTGACTGTTTGACTTTCTCCGAACCGAACTGTCCCGAAAATTTTTATTGGGGAGGGTCTGGAGATAATGAGTTCTCCGAACTGAGATCCGACCCGAACCGTCCCGAATTGCTCCGAACCGAAGAACCGAAACCAGAACCGATAATTTACTATATATATATTTGTGTTTGTGTGAGTATGTATATTTTAAAAATTTTACAAATAGTTATTAGCTTAAAAATTTTTATGATATATTATAAATTATGATGTTGATAATTAATTATTGATAAGTTGATATATTATAAAATTGTACTATTATAATCATCTTATATTATATGATATATTATAAAGTTGTACTATTATAATAATCTTATATCATAAATTTTTTTATGATGTATTATAAAGTTGTACTATTATAATCATCTTATATTATATGTTAAAATTATAATCATCTTCTTTTATATGTTTAAAATGTAAAATTATTAAAGTATAAATATTAAAATAAAATTTATAAGGAATATATCACTATTTATAAGATATAATACATTTAATATAATGTAACAATAAGATATATAGTTATTATTAATTCGTTAAATATTAATTTCAAATATAATAAATGGTTTAAGCATGAATTTTTAGATAATAAATAAGTAATATAATCTCCGAATTTTGGTTTCGCTCCAAACCGATTTGAAATCTCCATTTTCTCCAAATCTCCATCCCGACTTGCTCCGATTTTTCAGAGCAATTCGGAGTGGAGATTTTAATTTTTAGGTCCGGATCCAGAGAACTATTTTTTGAAATCTCCGACATTCGGGTCGGGTCCGGAGAATTTGTATTCTCCGAACTGCTCCGAGCCCCGCTCAGCCCTAATAGTAAATCACTTAATGAGCATATTTCACATGTTAGATCTGTATTGAGTGTTTTGCGTGCACAAAATTGTACGCTAAGCTTGCTAAATGTACTTTTTGTGTGCCTAAGGTTATATTCCTAGGTTATGTTGTTAGTGAGCATGGCATAGAGGTTGATAGTGAGAAAGTTAAGGCTATTGAGTCATGGCCTACACCTAAGAATGTTGGGGATGTGTGTAGTTTTCATGGCTTGGCTAGCTTTTACAGGCGTTTTATTAGGGATTTCTCTACCATAGCCGCACCTTTGACAGAAGTTATCAAAAAAAGTGTTGGTTTTAAGTGGGGTGATGAATAAGAGAGGGCGTTTAACATGCTTAAGTCCAAATTGATTTCTGCACATGTTCTTGTTTTACCTAACTTTGACAAGACATTTGAGGTAGAATGTGATGCTTCTGGAATTGGCATTGGTGCAATCCTTATGCAAGAAGGAAAGCCAGTCGCATTTTTTAGTGAGAAATTGAATGGGGCAGCCTTGAATTACCCAACATATGACAAGGAGATGTATGCCTTGGTAAGGACATTGGAGACATAGCAACATTACCTATTGCCTAAGAAGTTTGTTATCCATACCGACCATGAGAGCTTAAAGCATTTGAAGGGGCAGAATAAACTCAACAAACGACATGCTAAGTGGAGTGAGTTTCTTGAGTCCTTTCCTTATGTCATTAAATATAAGCAAGGTAAGGAAAACATAGTGGCTGATGCGTTGTCAAGGAGGTATGTACTTTTTAACACTTTAGATGCTAAGTTGATGGGTTTTGCGCATATTAGGGATTTGTATGCACATGATCATGACTTTAGTAATGTGTATAATGCATGTGAGCACACTGCCATTGACAAATTTTATAGGCATGATGGGTTTTTGTTTCGCCTAAATAGACTTTGTGTGCTTAGATGTTCTATACGTTTGTTATTGATTAGGGAGGCACATGAGGGAGGTTTGATGGGACACTTTGGCATAGCTAAAATACTAGATGTTTTGCAAGAACACTTCTTTTGGCTAAATATAAGAATTGATGTGACTAAATATTATGCCAATTGCATTACATGTTTGCAAGCTAAGTCTAAAGTGCATCCACATGGTTTGTATACACCATTGCCTGTTCCACAATCACCATGGGTAGATGTTTCTATGGATTTTGTACTTAGTCTACCTAGGACTAGGCGTGGTAATGATAGCATATATGTGGTAGTTGATAGGTTTTCTAAGATGGCACATTTTATTCCATGCCATAAAACTGATGATGCTTCACATGTTGCTAATTTGTTCTTTAGGGAGATAGTGCGTTTACATGGTATGCCTAGAACTATTGTTAGTGATAGGGATGCTAAGTTTTTCTCCTACTTTTGGAAAACATTGTGGGCTAAATTAGGTACTAAGTTGTTGTTTAGTACTACTTGTCATCCACAAACTGATGGTCAAACTGAAGTTGTGAATAGAACTTTAGGACAATTGATGCGTGCTATAATTCCTAAGAATTTGAAATCTTGGGATGAGATTTTGCCTCATGTAGAATTTGTTTATAATAGGACTGTACATTCATCTACACATTATTCACCTTTTGAAATTGTGTATGGCTTTAATCCTTTAACACCATTGGATTTGTTACCTTTGCCTATACATGAGCATGTGAACTTAGATGGTGCTAAGAAGGCGGATTTTGTGCGTCAACTACATGACAAAGTAAGGCAAAATATTGAGAAAAGGAACCAACAAGTGGCTAACCAAAGGAACAAAGGGAGAATCAAGATGATCTTTGAACCTAGTCATTGGGTTTGGTTACACTTGCGCAAGGAAAGGTTTCCTAAACAAAGGCATTCTAAGCTACAACCAAGGGGTGATGGTCCTTTCCAAGTAGTAGCTAGGGTTAATGATAATGCCTATAAATTGGATCTCCCAAGTGAGTATAATGTTTCTGCCACCTTTAATGTTTCTGACTTAATTCCTTTTGATTATGAAGGTGGAGATTCGAGGGTGAATCCTTTTGAGGAAGAAGGGAGTGATG
This sequence comes from Macaranga tanarius, assembly GCA_949673435.1. NCBI lineage: Eukaryota > Viridiplantae > Streptophyta > Magnoliopsida > Malpighiales > Euphorbiaceae > Macaranga > Macaranga tanarius. The sequence goes on along the minus strand of CATIWO010021799.1, from coordinate 430 downwards.
CAAATAACCATGGAGACCCCAAGGATGATTCGGCCATACCTAAGTCAAATGAGGTAATGCATGATTCGGCCTCAATAAGATTTGATTCATTAAGCTACAATGGAGGTCCAATAACAAGGGCTAGAGCAAAGAAGATGAAGGAGGCAATCATGGGCCTTATTCTACACCATTTGGAGCCTATGTTGAAAAGTCAAAGTTAAATGGTCAAAGGTCAAAGTCAACTGGTCAAAGGTCAAGGTCAACTCATGGACCCTAGCCCAAGCCCAACACTTGTGCACATGATCCTAGCTACCTATGGGCCGAATTCCTAAGCCTAAATGGATGAAAAATTCGGCCATTTGAAGTATTATCCAATCCACTTTGGATTAGGATTGTTGACTAGTCAAATAACTATCCATATGTATCCATATCTCTTTGTATTTGACTAGGA
>CATIWO010021762.1:0-12655 GCA_949673435.1 Macaranga tanarius | reverse complement strand
TGACTATATCTCAACATATCAATTCTCAATAAATTCGTATGCATACTTATCAACCATATAGATTCGCCCCAAAGGCATATCTGAATTCATGCACTATCCCAAAGATAGTTATCATTAGGTTGGCCAACTCACTCTCAACAGTACTCAAACGTATATATATGTATCTTTGGGACAGTGCATGAATTCAAAGATGCCTTTGGGGCGAATCTATATGGTTGATAAGTATGCATACGAATTTATTGAGAATTGATATGTTGAGATATAGTCAATGTGTATTGTGATATTGACTTGAGTTTCAATACTGAGATTGTGATATGTGGATCACAGTATTGTGTAAGAATGATATAATTAATAATATGGTGAGATTATATATTATATAATAAATATTTATTAACATGAAACGAGCTTTTAAGCATAGTAAAGTATAAAATACAACACAAAGAACGTGATGAACAAATCATGAAATATAAAAATTTAGAAAGAGAAATTTTTTTAACGCATAATGAACATTTGTACAAAAAGAATTTCCACATTGAACCCAAAAATATTATTATGTTATCAATAATAAGAACTGAAATGAAAATAAATGTGCTTATTCTTGGAACTCATTAATAATATGAATATTCTAATTTTATGTCATTTTCATTACTTATTATTATTTTATTTATTAAATTGTTGCTTATGAGATTTTTTATGTTTTTAATATTATTGTTATTTATTTTCCACTCACTAGATAATTTCCTTATAAAATTACTCACACTTCTTTATTTATAAAATTGTTTCCAATATAGGTATTCAGTGTTTGTGTAGTTAGTACTTAGAAGATACGGTAATGCAGTGGACCACGATGACCTATGAGATTACAGAGGCAGAGACCTTAGTAAAGTATACAGTGTGTCATGATAAGGATGCTGAATTGACTTTTCGAGTTTTGGTGCAGCCTATAGGAGCTTTTGTATGTATGTCTACCATTAGAGAGGAGCTTCTAGATAGTATATGCACCACTTTTATGGTTTTCTATGAGACCACCACTGATGTACAGGTCACTTTAACCTGGGTGTGATGCTGGAGCGCATGTAGATACTTTTTAGTCTTTTTGTTATGATACCAGGCTACACCCTTAGTGCTATGATGGATCTTTTTGGTTTTAGAGTTGGGTGTTTGATAGTTGAGCCTAGGCTTGGGTGGTGTTGATCATAGAGGCATAGTTATCCTGAGACGGAGATTTTGAGGATTTGAGAGAGGGTTATTAGAGCTTACTATGTTGTTCATTTTAAAATTAATTATATAATAACCAGTACTCTCATTGTATATATACTTAGTAGATGTTGTTTAGTGATAGATGACCAATATACTGATGCTTATATAAATATATATTATGCTATATTTTTATCTGCCTCATGCCATCAAATTACTATTATTGGAGATATTGTTGTTTATAATTTATTAATATTTAAGCTTGGTGCTATCATTCTATAGAAATGACATTTTATAATATTTATTGTTAAGAGAATCTTTTGATAGTCTTTAGGTAATATCTCTTTTTATTTATACCATAGTTAGATAGGTATTCTGGTTGAGGTATAGTAGGAAGAGGTGTTACATTTTATTAGTATCAGAGCTTTAGATTATTAGGCTCTGTAAACATTATAAAATATTAAACTTGGTGGATATTAGTTATGATTTGAGTTTTGATGGCTAGAATTATTGAAGTATATTGATTTGAATTTCAGAAAATTGGCAAGAACTAGAGGTGGTAATATAGGGGGTTAAGGTCGTGGTCGTAATAGTGGTCGTGGTAGAGGGAGAGGATGTGGTGTCCAAAATGATAGAGCTGAGTTGGTTGAGTTAGCTAATCTCTTAATTAGGAGTCGAGCATTTCCATAAGAATCACCTCCATCATCAACATCAGTTGAAAACGAGAGGGTTGAAATGCATAATGTATTAGCTGCTTCTATCTCAATTTTTGAGAATATGCCGAGGAGAGCATGGAATAATTATCAACCACCACAACTGATGATGTCAATGAACATGCCAAATCAGCAAGCAACACCAATGGTACATATAGATACTATTGATTTAGCACGTACTATGGTAACAGTAATGTCGGAGAGGAAAAGGTATAAAAAACTGGGGGACATTATCGAACATGCTAAGAAATATGGAACATACGACTTCCATAGTTCATTAGACCCTGGTCAAACTGACAAATGGGTTAAGACTATGAAAAAGATCTTCACTATATTATAGTTGAACGACAAAGAGAAGGTAAGTAACGTATATGACTTTATGTTCAATAAAGCTGATGATTGGTTAACCCTTGTGAGGAATTTGTGTGGAGAGGCTTTCATTTGGCAAGCGTTCAAGGAAGAGTTTAGTAGAAAGTATTTAACTAAGACCTTTCAAAAGCAGAAGAGAGCATCTTTTGTAAACTTAGTACAAGGTTCGATGACTGTCATAGTGTATACTGATAAGTTTGAAGATTTATACCAATATGCAAAGGATATATGTCCTACAAAATAGGTGAAGAGTGAGAAATTTAGGGATGAATTACATGTATCCTTATAAGGAAATCTACATATTGGTACAACCTTTAGAGGTTGGGTTGAGAAAGCAATGGAGAAAGAAAGGTTGGATAAAGAGCTAGAAACTATAAATTGTGTAAAATCTCATTATTATGAAGGAACATCGAGGCCGTCTTGAAGGAGTGGTAGTGGTAAGAAATCAAGATTTTCTCCTTATACTAGGGTTAACGTGAGAACTGGAGGTAATAATAGGCCACAAAGTAGTCAAATGTCTATCAGATAACTCATGGCCCCACCTAAGCTTATTAATTTTGGAAATGTCCCAATGGGAGGAGCTACTATACCTTGGTGTAATGTTTGTAGGAGAAATCATATTGGTAGCTGTGAAAGAAGTCGAGTTCATTATTTTAAGTATAATGAGATGGGACATTATGCTCATGAGTGTACAAAGGACATGATGAGGGAGCAATTTGTGCAAGGATCAAGTGCTCCTAGAAATGGTAGAGCTAGTAGACCTTCAAATCTAGCAATATCAATTGTTGTGTTCAGTGAAGAAAGTAGAGCTCCAAAAGCTTAAGCGAGGCCTATTGGACAAGAAAATGTAGCAGAGAATGTACAGCAAATGAGAATTTATGCAGTGATAGAGCGTGATATTGAGAATGCACCATATGTGATAAAAGGTATAACTTAAATTTATGATAAGTTAGCTTGTATATTGATTGATCCTGGTGCTACATTCTCATTTATATCATATGCATTTGTCATGCATAACAAACTTAAGTCGTCTAGTAGGAATAACATGTAGTTGTAAGTATGTCTATGGGGATGAGTGTGATTTGTGAAACTATTGTTAAGGATGTTTTGGTAAGGATGGGAGAAGATGAAATGAAGCGGGATTTCATACCCTTACCAATTAGTGAATTTGATGTTATACTAGGTATGGATAGTTTAAGTCGATACTGAGCAAATGTAAATTATTATGAAAAGCGAGTAGTGTTTGAGAAAGAAGATGGTGGAAAAATTTATTTAATGAGAGAAGGTAGGAAGGTGCCTACTAAGATTATTTTGGCTATAACAGCTATGAAATATCTTAGAAAAGGGTGTGAACCTTATTTAGCTTCTGTGATTGATAAAAAGAAGGAACAAGTATCTTTAGAGAGTGTGCCTGTGGTAAATGAATTTAAGGATATATTTTTAGAGGATTTGCTAGGTTTATCACATGAGAGAGAAATTGAGTTTGAAATTAAACTTTTGCTGGGAACAACACCTATATCGCAAGCACAGTATAGGATGGCTTCGGTTGAGCTAAAAAAGTTAAAGGTACAATTACAAGACTTATTAAATAAAGGATTTATCCAACCTAGTTTTTCTCCATAGGTGCATCTATATTGTTTGTAAAGAAGAAGGATGGATCATTGCGGTTATGCATCAATTATAAATAACTTAATAAGGTTACAGTTAAGAATAAATACCCTCTATTAAGGATAGAAGATTTGTTTAATCAGCTGCAAAGGAGTAGTAGTGTTTTTGAAGATATATATTTGAGCTCTAGTTATCATCAATTGAGAATTAAGGAGTCTGATGTTCTTAAAATTGCTTTTAAAACAAGGTATAAACATTATAAATTCTTGGTGATACTATTTGGATTGACAAATGCACCAATAACATTTATGGATTTAATGAACTGAATTTTCAAACCTTACCTAGATAAGTATATAATTATGTTCATTGATGACATTCTGGTGTATTCTAAATCTAAGGAGGAATATGAGGATTATTTGAAAACAGTGTTAGAAATTTTGAGAGATAAGTAATTATATGCGAAATTTAGCAAATGTGAGTTATGGTTGGATGAGGTTGTATTTTTAAGACACATAATATCCGCAGAAGAGGCATTTATTGATCCTAATAAAATTACCGCTATATTAAATTAGAAACCACTTAAGAATGTGACTAAAGTTTGGAGTTTCTTAGATTTGGCTGGTTATTATAGAAGATTTGTGTAAAATTTCTCAATTATTATGTCACCCTTAAAAAAATTATTGAGAAAAAATGTGAAGTTTGTTTGGGCTCCTGAGTGCCAATAAAGTTTTGAGATTTTAAAAGAAAAGTTAATTTCTGCGGCTGTGTTATCATTGCCTGTTGAAGGAAGAAAATATGTGGTATATAATGATGCTTCAAAATAAGAACTTGGTTGTGTGTTGATGCAAGACAGTAAGGTAATTGCCTATGCATCATGGCAATTAAGGCCGCATGAGCAGAATTATCCCACGCATGATTTGGAATTGGCAGCAGTAGTTTTTGCATTGAAGATATGGAGGCATTATCTCTACGGAGAAACATGCTAAATCTTTACGGACCTTAAAAGTCTGAAGTACATTTTAAGCCAGAAGGAACTAAATTTGAGACAAAGGCGATGGGTGGAATTATTAAAAGATTATGATTGTACAATTGAGTATCACCCTAGTAAGGCCAATATAGTAACAAATGCACTTAGCCTGAAATTGACTAGAAATCTATACTACATTCATACAGTTAGAATGCCATTGTTAGTGGAGTTAAGGAGATTAGATGTTGAGTTTAGCCTAGATACTTTAGGAGGTATATTGGCTACTTTGAAAGTAAGACCACTATTAATGGAAAGGATATTGCAAGTACAAAAGGCTGATGATGAAGTAGGAAGGTTGTGTGAGGACATTAAGAATGGAAGAAATAAGGATATGAATTGTGATAATAATAGAGTGTTAAAGTTAGGAAAAAGAATATATGTGCCAAATGAGGGTGAAATAATAAGAGAAATTTTAAAGGAAGCACATTGTTATGCTTATGTAATGCATCTAGGCAGTACAAAGATGTATATAATTTTAAGAGAGCATTATTAGTGGAAAGGAATGAAGAAAGACATAGCAGATTATGTTTCTAAGTGCTTATCTTATTAGCAAGTTAAAGCTGAGCATAGACATCTAGATGGATTGTTGCAATCTTTGCCAATACCAGAATGGAAATTGGAACATATAACTATCAATTTTATGGTTGGGTTGCCAAAAACTCAACAAGGAAATGATGTAGTGTGGGTAAGAGTGAGCAAAAATAACCGAACCGAACTGACTTGTTCGGTTTTAAGAAAAAAATGTTAATTTGGTTTAAACCAAACCGAACTGAAATATATTCGGTTTAGTTTTTAGAGTAAAAATATATACTAAACTGAACCGAACTCATAGTATATTCTAAAATTTTATATATATTTATAGTTTGGTTTGATTAGTTTATTACTAATATTTTAAATTTTATTAATAATATTAGTTTTTAAATATATAAAATTCTTAATAAAATTATTTACTAACAAAAAAGTATTTAAATATATTTTAAAGAATCGGTTTATTTAATTTTTGGGTGAATTACTATTTACCCCAGAGGTTTGGTGTATTACATCCTTCGATTTTGGTCAAATAAATTAAAAGGTCCTTATGTTAAGTTTTCTGTTAAATAAGTGTTAAATGGATACGCAATGACTAAAATACCCAATTTCATGGCTAAATTGGTCTCTTCTTCACCATTGGGATCGATTTACAGGCCACGGTCGATTCTTCAACTCCCCTATATGCCATCCATCTTCGACTCCCTTTCCAACGATCGAGCTAGTACTCCTTCTTTAAGCTATCCCTATGCTCTCCATACTTCAAAGAAGCAATCATCCTCAAGAACATGTGCAGGGATTAATTTCTCAATAGTAGAAGCCTCACACTCTTAAGCGCATCCTCACTCTTCCACTTCCAATACCACTAGAACTTGACTCTCCAAAACCCAAAAAGCTGTAATGGCAAACACAGATGGAAAATCTCCTTTTACTATCGCTCTAACTCTACCCACTTCAATTCACTCAAAAAACCACATAAAAATCAAGAATTTGAAAAAAAAAAGAAAAGAAAAAACACCTATTTCTTCATATCACCCTTCCTAACCAAGACAACAGTTGAGAGCAACCTGGGCAATCGATCAAACTCAGCGCCCTCAATTTTAGGAGGCCAAACAGAAGGATTTTTATAGCATAAGAAAACACGACGCTGATATAACTAAACAGTCCCAGCCAAAGGGTGTTGCATTAATTCAGGTCTAGAGAATCCAAACTCAAGATCACTACTGCTACTAGCACTTTCAACAAGAAAACTGGCATCATTTTTGAAAGCTATTGGAGGCACTGCCTCAGTAGGACCCAGATGGGTCAGGTGGAGGAATAGATGGGAAAGTAGTGTCAAGATGGTCAAAAATTGTAATTGGGGAAGAAGATGAAGATGGGTTGTTTGTATAAAAAAGTGGGTCTTCTCTATTGCTTGCCATTTTACCAAAAAAAAATCACAAAGATTAGAGCTTTTTTCAAACATAAATTTAGATTCAAAGAAGGTGGAGGGAGTCTGTAGCTGGGTTTATTATAGAGAAGAAGAAGGAGAAGTAGTATGTGGTATTTTAATAAGTTATTATTTACCTAAAAAGCATTTTTGGCTTTTTAGTTCTTTATTTTCAATTTTACATGTATTTTTCTTATTGCCTATGAATAAAATAATCTTGACGGAAGGATTATTTAGTGTAACAGAATCAAAATTGAATGATGAATAAATATATTTTTCAAATCACAGGGATCAAGTAGTGTAATACACCAAACCTCAGGGGGTAAATAGTAATTCATCCTTGGTTTTTTAAAAAATTAAAAAATAAAATAAATATAAAAAATTAACATTAATATATCTTATAAATCTTATTAGAATATTATAAAATTACATAAATAAAATAATTTTAAAATTAAAAAAGTCAAAAAAAAGAAAAAATAAGCGAACCGAAATAATTCGGTTGGGTACAATCGATTCAACCCACATTTCAGTTTGGTTCGATTTAAACCAAAATAGGTTCAATTCAGTTCTATTTTAGGCATTTTTAAAACGAATCGAACTGACATTTGCTCACCCCTAAGTGTGGGTGATTGTGGATAGGTTAACTAAGTCAGTATATTTCTTACCAATTAAGATTAGTTATAGCTTAAGCAAGTTAGCAAAATTGTATATCAGGGAAGTGGTAAGATTATATGCAACGCTAGTGTCAATTATGTCAGATTGTGATCCGACATTTACCTCATGATTTTGGCCAAGTTTACAAGAAGCTTTTGGTATTAGATTAAGGTTTAGTACTGCTTTTCACTCCCAAACTGATGGACAATCTGAAAAGATAATACAAGTGTTAGAGGATATGTTGAGAGCTAGTGCCTTGAATTTTGGTGGAAATTGGGATAAGTAACTGACGCAGCGTGTAGCGCGAATAATCAAACACATTAATTATTACAAAGGAAAAATAATCTCAATCTAGAAATTTACTCTCAATCTAGAGAAAAGAATAAGTAAAAGCTTGATTTGATTAATAATAATTGAATAATAATCTCTACAACCCTAACATAGGTATTTATAGTTTAGGGAATAAAAGACCAAAATAGGAATAAATAAATAGAATAAAAAAAACATCAAAATGCTATTAAAATCTGTTTTTCTAATCAGAGGCGAAACACGGCCGTGTTGCCTGAAGACACGGGCGTGTTGAATTTCAGCAAAATCCTCTAGTACCTGACACGGTCACCTACACGGCCGTGTACCAAGCCGTGTGCAAGTCTGCCAATCTCTACCAATTATGTATGAACTCATACACGGGCGTGTTACTAAGTGTGTAATTTCATGACGCCGATACACTCAAACATGGGCGTGTACACTACTGCCATCCGAAGCACATTGAGACACAGGCGTGCAGTCTAGCCATGTTCTCTACTGCCTATCTCGAGCATTGACCACACGGGCGTCTTGATCAGATATACGGCCGTGTGTCGTGTCCTCATCAGTAAGTACCTTTAATGGAATTTGCCTATAATAATAGTTATCAAAGTAGTTTGGATATGGCACCGTTTGAGGTTTTGTATGGTAGAAAGTGTAGAACTCCTATTTATTGGGAAGAAGTCGGAGAAAGGAAATTATTGGGACTTGAATTAGTTCAGATATCTATAGACAATATCCAAATAGTAAGGGCAAATCTTTAAGCGGCTCTGGATAGACAGCGGAGTTACACTAATCTTAAGCGAGCCAATATTGAGTTTAATGTAAGTGATAAAATATTTCTAAAGATATCTCCATGGAAAGGTGTAATAAGGTTTGGTAAGTGAGGGAAATTAAGCCTAAGATATATCGGGCCATATAAAGTGGTTGAGCGTATTGGATCCGTAGTCTATCGATTAGCCTTACCACCTAAATTAGTGGAAGTGCATGATGTATTTTATGTGTCAATGTGGAGAAGATATTGAAGTGATCCCACGCATGTTTTGCAAGAACAACCAGTGGAATTGAAAGAAAATTTAAGCTATAAAGAAATGTCAATGACTATTTTAGCTAGAGATCAGAAAGTGTTAAGGAATAAAGTTATTTCATTAGTCAAAGTGTTGTGGAAAAATTATGCCCAAGAGGACGCTACTTGAAAGAGAGAAGAAGATATTAGATAGGAATATTTAAATTTGTTGTAGCATAAATAAGGATCATTGTGCAAATTTTGAGGACGAAATTTCTTTTTAGATGGAAAGAATTGTAACATTCATATCCTCAGAACTGAGTTAATGTAATTTAATAGAATTTAAGATTTAATTAAATATAATTGAGTACTATTTTTGGGTGAAATTAATTTGAAATATTTAATAAGAATAAAATTAAGTTTAGAGAGATATTTATTAAATAAAAAATAATTGAACTAGAAGGTAAGGGCGAGTGGCTTTCATGAGATACTTTATGCAACAAATCATAAGAGAACCTTTAAAGGAAGGTTTGAATAATCAAAGGTTCTTTGAAAGTGAATATCAAATCATCAAACTTTGGTTAGGTTTTTTTGAACTTAACTTTGTCTAGGTTGGAATACACAATTACTCGGTGACTTTCTCACCATCTTTTTTTTTTAGCATCGACTTTCTCACCGTCTTATCTCTTCTCATCCATTTCAATTTTAAATGAAAAAAAAAAAAAGATTAATACCACTATAAGCCATGGAGATATTAAAATTTTAGTTTATGGTATATATTCAGATTAAGTGTATATCTGATTGTTCTAATAATTGAATTATTCCAGTGGAAATTCAAAACGCACACAGATATATATATATATATTTTAAAGCAAAACTTTTGGTGATTAAAAACCCTTTCTAATTATAAAAATAACTGAGAAATCACATAGATAATAACGCTAGTAGCCAAAACAACAAGAAAAATGAAATCCCACTCCGTTAAGAAGCCTTCCAGCTTTAAATACCTGCCAAACCTTGCAAGTTGCAATAAATCAACAGCAAGAAATTAAAGATTTCATAAATTCTAAAATGTGCATCAAAATCAACTCTTGAAGTGGAGATTGGTACTCCTCCAGAAGAAATAACCTTATATCCTATGCGTACATGCAGTCAATGTAGCACGGAAACGGAAATGGAGAAACCGGAAAACGTAAAAACAGATACCACGTCTATTGGTAGAAGTTTCCATGCATCACAGCATGCAGTAAATCATATAAAAACAAACAAAGCCAGAATTCAACTTGAAGCTGAATCTCTTTCAATGGCTAAAAAGAAAAATTAAATGTTGAGGTATAACTGTGGCAAAATCACACCATGCAGTAAACCAAGTCGAAATTGTCCACGAGTATAAGCCACTTAAACTCTTTATATATTTAAGATGCGGAAAAAGGTGTGCTGGCAAATTATCAAACAAAGCTTATAATAGAAACAACTGCACTTGACAAAATTTTCCTCTTAATTTAACAGCAATGAAAGATCCTTTGGTTATATCATTAAAGTAGATGTTATGAAAAAGCATAGTGTTAAAGTAATGTTATTAAAATAGACATCATTTAAATTAACAATCTTTGGTATCAGCTGACACGTAATATTCTGGTTTAAGTTAAAATCAGTGAATGCAGTTATATTAAATAGTTGTTGGGAAATTTTTATTGCTCTTGTAATTTTACCTGGGTTGAACTGTATTAGATAAAGTCCAATGAATTCTAAATACCAATGGTTTACTAAAAAAACAAAGATATCATTTTAATAATTTATTGATGTGAAGAAAATTAAATGCTTAAAATTTATTAAAATTTTTAATTTTAATACACATTATTTTCATAATCTATTGTTAATTTATTCATTAAAATTTAACTTCTAGTAAATGTAGCCTTGACTAGGTGGCAAATATAGGATATATACCGACTTGTCTAAATGCCCACTTAAACTTGATGCAGCATATCGAATGGTACCTAATTTTTCTTCTAGATGCACACAAACATCTTTGTAAGCATATATCCATGATCCATCATCCATGTATATATTCTATTGTCACTTTCTTAGAAAAGTGCCCTTCCCATTTTGGAATTTTCCTAGAGGCAAGAGCTGAATTATTATATCACCTCATTAAGTTTCTAGTTTTGTAAACATAAATGATTATAGACCAATTTCTAACCTCAAATTTTGTTTATGAAAACTCAGTCATCAAAATTAACTCAGGAAAATTATTGTCCAAACCTACTCTGTCATATTTATATATAATAAATTTCATAAAATAAATGAAATATATTCATTTGTTGATATATCTAAATCCAATTTAGATAATATATTATCCATTTCTTTATTATATTGACTAAAGTTTTAAAAATTTCTTAAACATTATAGTAACTATATTTTTTTTATCAAAATTTAAATAATTTTTAAAACAAATTATTTTAACAAAATAACTAATTCTTGTATAAATAGAAAAGCTAGATGAGCTTGCATAGTAGACTTTTTTTTTTTTCTCTATTAACTTTTATCGAATCCCTCAAATCACAAATGAACACGTAAATAATTTCAAACAACCGTAATTTTTAATTCATGTGAAATTATGAATGTATATTACCAAAATGTAATTTGTTTTAGGAGATTCTAGACATGAAAATCCATCATTTGAAGCAAGTTAAATTAAAGTTTCATTTTTTACATGATAGATAAATAAAAAAAAGTTTATATATATATATATATATAGTGAAATTTACGGGTCATTTATGATAAAATTTTCGAAACAAATGAAGGAATACGTATCAAAATATAGTCGAAAATTTGTGCGTTTGCTTTCTTACTCTTTGCTTCTAATATAGGGAACAAAAGTTTTATATGTATAAAAAATAGAGTAAATAAATAGAAATGAAAATATAATTTTGAAGGCAAATATTCTCATAATTTCTGGATTTTTTTAATCATAATTTGTTCCTTGAGTGATAGCAACCAGTCTTCAATTATGAAAAGATCATGCAAATGAAATGAATTTAAGCCCATATCATGGAAATGGACCGTTTGAATTTGGACATCTTATTTTTAATGAGCCGTTCGAATTTGGCATTCTGATACAGAGTCTCAACCATAATTGTTTTCAGAATATATATATATATATATATATATAAATGTCATGTGTTTTAAAAAAATTTTCATTTTAAAAGGTTTTTATTTGGTTCTATATTTTGGGTATATCCTAAGTCTTTTTCATTTTAATTTCCTATTAATTAGTATAATTATTATTTATAAAATATTGATAATAATATAAACTTTTAATAATTTTATTATTAATATAAATAAATAAAAATTTTCAAAATAATTTTACAAATATTGTGAATTTATTTTTAAAATTATTATATATTTTTTAATAAAAATAGGTGTTGGATTCTTAATGTAATATTAAGCTTATATGTGAATAATTATGTATTGTAAATTGTCATATAGGTTAAACCCATATAAAAGTGGCAAATTATATTATGGACCCCTGTTCATATTGCAATATGGACCAAAACTCATTCACACGTGTAAGTTAAAAAAACACGTTTTTTTTTTTTTAATGTTTTAGGGTTAGGGACTTAACGGTTGTTAACTTTAATTTCTTCTCTCTTTCCGTTTTCTTTCCTTTGCTCATTTTCCATGTTTTCTTCTTTGCTCATCTTCCATGTTATGTTTTTGTGTTTGCGTTTTTGCCTGTTTGCGTTCTTTTTTTTTTTTTTTTTGATGATTGATGTTCTGCGATTTCAAATGGATGAACAAATTTCAAGTAAAATCTC
>CATIWO010021738.1:0-16514 GCA_949673435.1 Macaranga tanarius | reverse complement strand
TAAAATTCATAATAAAATAAAAACATTATGCATGCTACAGTGCAGTGAACAATATATTTTTTTTTTTACCATTTCATTTTCATGCAAAATAAAATTCACAATAATTTACTATTTTATTTTCATGCAAAATTTACATTTTTTCACTATTTTAATTAACTATTCTGACTCCGATTCCGAAATGAATTGCGTTAAAAAATTATACATAATTTTTTCTTACTCGTGATATATTTTGTTTTCAAAAATACCACAATTTTTTGACTGTGTAAATAATACTATTCATCAAATTACCATTTTTGACGTCCGTTTTCGAAACGGATTACGCTGGAAAATTCTACATAATTTTTTCTTCCTCATGGTATATTTTGTTTTATAAAATATCACAATTTTTTTATGCTGTGTGAATAGAAACGTGTGTAAATAGTAATGGTCTTTTTTTCATGCAAACTTTTACGATAAATTTCATGCAACATGCAAATTTCATTTCAGCAAATTTATTTTTTTTCACTATTTTAATTAACTATTTCAACTCCGATTTCGAAACAAATTGCGTTAGAAAATTCTACATAATTTTCTCTTTCTCGTGGTATATTTTATTTTCTAAAATACCACAATTTTTTTACAGTGTGTGAATAGTACTATTTATCAAATTACCATTTTCGACGTCCGTTTTCGAAACGGATTACGATAGAAAATTCTATATAATTTTTTCTTCCTCATGGTATATTTTATTTTTCAAAATAATACAATTTTTTAATAGTAACATACAAAATTGATGTTGTATTGTAGATAAATTGATTAGGGTTGAAAAATAAATAAGGGTATAGAAGGGAAAAAAAAAAAACGCGTTTGGAACTTCTAACAGCTCCAAATTGGAGCTGTTAGTTTTGAGCGTTTGTCAGCTCATGAAAACGCCTCCATCCGCCTCCATCCACTCAACCAAACACTTGGCTCATTTTTTTTAACTAAACGCGGGGCCAAACGCCCATCCAAACGGGCACTACATCTCCTTTCTCAAACTCACCCTTCTCTCACTGTAGCCGCCAACTACTTTGATTTTCTCTATGAGTCTTGTACCACCCATGAATTGTTAAATCTGAAAATTTTAGTAGCTGGTACTAAAAATATCATGTGGGAGCTATAATAGGAGTCAAGATTTATTGGTGTTAGTCTTTAAGTTTGATTCTTTCTTCTTTTTGTGTTTTTTTTTTTTTTGAGAATCAGAAAATTTTTTCTAGAAAAAAATTTAATTCAATGCTTGTCTTTGAACCTTAACCTTAACCCATAATAGATCTTTAAAAAAATTCATTAATTATTACTATAAATTCCATTAGTCACTATATGGTTTTTAGGGTGGTTTTGGTCATTTTTGGCCAAAAACCACCCATTTTCTTTTATTTTTTGTAATTTTATATATAAATAAGAGGATTTAAAGGGAGATCCTTATATGTTTTTTTTTAGTTTTTATTGTATTTTTTGATACTCTATAGATCTAATTATGGAGAGTTTAGTTGTTGATGGTGGTTTTAATCTTGATGGATGATTTTCTCTCTATTCCTCTTTTTTTGGAGTTGTACTTCCATCAGAAGATGAAAATGATGATTCAGGGATTAATTAGTGTATATTTTTGTTATGTTTTAGGTAGGAAATTCGTGTTAATTTTGTGTTTAATTGTATTAATTTTTATTTAGATAGGATATTTATACTTATTTTGTGTTTATAGGTCATTAATCAAGGTTGGATGCGGATTAGTCGAAGATTGGGAGCAATTAAAGTTGATTTTTGAAGTTAGTATGAACACATGCAACAACATGCTCATGTGCCTACCCGTGTAGTGTTCTGGATCAAAAGAGCCTATAAGACACGGTCGAAGACACGGCCATGTACTAGGCCGTGTAGTCTGCTGGAAGATTTGAATACCCTGAACACGAGTCGGGACACGCTCGTATTCCAGATCGTGTAATGCGCTGCCAATTTTATATACTTGACACACGGCTCGAGATATGGCCGTGTAGGTGCCCGGATGCTGCAAATAAGAAAGACACGGGCGTGTATAAAATCAACATGGCCGTGTATGCGGAAGAGACATGATTCGATTGACTTCTTTAAACCCTAATCTGAGGGGAATCAAAGGGAAACTATAAAAGGAATAAGAGAGCACATAATAGAGGACCTTTGGACAGAAAAAAGAGGAACTTTTAGGGCATTATTGAGGATCAAGATTGGAGATCAAAGATTTGAGATATCAAGAGATTGAATTTCTTTTCTTCTTCTTAATTCTTGTAATTGGTGATGGATTTCTTTTACTTGTCTTTAGAGATTAGTTTCATTATGTTAGGCTAGATTTTTATTCATTAGGGAATTAAGGATCTGAACATGAATTAGTTAATTTTTCTTTCCAATAAAATTCTTTATTCATGCAAGATTATGTTTATTGAGATTAATACTTGTTTGTGTTTGGCCAGCATTGACATGATTTGAATTGAGATTATGCATTGAGAGATGATTGTCTTGATGGAACTATAAGCATAAATAAAATTGGTTCAGTGCTAGAGATACATTTAATTGATTTAATTCCTTAAGAGTTGAGATTAAACTTTATGATTTAATTAGTTAGGGTTTGTAATTGCAATGAGAATTGGGTTGCATGATCTTGATTAAAGATTACAAAGTTGGTTAATTAGCCTTGAAAAAGGTAATTACGAAATAAGATAACTCGGGATTTGCATGAATAATTGAATTTAGGGAAGGGAATTGGTTGATGAGTGTGAAATGAATTAATTTCCTAATGGTTATTTAGATTTGGTTAATTAATTTCATAATTAGGATTATTATTTTCATTTTAGTTTTAATTAATTATAGTTGAATTGATCATCACATTTGGAAGCTTTAAACAATTAGAGATAGATTAATAGGTGGATAGATTGAAATCTCTGTAGGAACGATATCTTAATTACTACTTGTCGATTCTATATACTTGCAGAGTTTTTACCAAATAAGTTTTTAGCGCCGTTGCCGGGGATTGCGATCTAATACCATAATTGATTGTATTTCTTTTGGATTAAATCAATTTTTTTTCTTTTATTTAATCTTATTTTGATTGTAGGTGTATGCATAATACCCAACAATCAGGAAAGGAGAAGCTTACATACATGCCAGAACTTACTAAGTTTGAGAAATCAAACAGGATACAGACAAAGGACAACTCAAAAGAGAAAGCACGAACAATTGAGCCAACCAAAATGGCTGACGATGGGAACAACAACAACAATAACAATAGGGTGGTTGATGCTCAGGCTGATAATAGGGTCCTTTTGGACACATCTATGTCAGGATTGGGTGGTACTCAACGTAGCATTGCTAGGCCATCCATTAACTCCAACAACTTTGAGATCAAGCCATCCTTGATTTAGATGATTCAGAATACGGTTCAGTTCTTTGGCATGACTATGGAGGATCTCAATGACCATATTACTAAATTTTTGGAGCTCTATGATACTATTAAGATGAATGGTGTTACTGAAGATACATTGAGGCTGCACTTATTTCCTTTTTCACCTAAGGACAGGGCAAAGGTTTGGTTAAAGACTCAATCGGCTGGTTTGTTCATGACATGGGATGATTTAGCAAAGGCTTTTCTTGCTAAATACTTTCCACCTTCAAAGACGGCTAAAATTGTTAAAGAGATTACCTCATTTCAGCAATTTGAATAAGAGTCAATGAACGAAGCGTGGGAGAGGTTTACAAATTTGTAGAGGATTTGTCCACATTATGGATTACCTAAAGATGTGCTTATTCGGACATTTTACAATGGAGTTACACTAGCTACTCGTGATTCCATTGATTCTAAAGCTGGGTATTCATTGATGAGGAAGACGGTAAATGAGGCTACAACAATTTTAGAGACAATGGCATTTGATAGTTGTTTGTAGCCGGCGGAACGAGCAATTGCACCTATAGCTTCGGGCAAGATCGAAGTGGATGGTATGACAGCCCTTCAAGTTCAAATTTCTGCACTTTCTAAGCAACTTGGCAACCTCTCACATAAAGCCAATGCAGCCCCTACAAATTTCTAAGGTGAGCAATATCATATGTTGGGCAATATGGGTGATGAATTTGTTTCTTGTAATGCAGGAAATTTTGGAGATAATGGTGTGGAGCAAGCTAACTATGTGGGCAACCAATTCCAAGGGAGGCAAGCTAATAATCCCTACTCTAACACATACAATCCGGGATGGCACAACCATCCAAATTTTTCATAGAGTAACAACACCAACATGGCTGCACCAAACAACATAGCAAAGGCTCAAGGTCCCCCAGGTTTTCAACAACTACAACAAGATAGGATGGCATTTGTGAAGAACAAATTGAACAAATTTTTTGACGCCATCACTACCAAAATATTGAACTAAGATGAGAATCAAAAGAGGATAGAGGCAAAGTTTGATCAGATTGCAAAGAATCATTTCTCTTCGATTCATAATATCGAAGTTCAGTTGGGACAACTAGCTAATGTCGTGACCACACGAGGATAAGGAAATATTCCTAGTAATACTGAGATAAATCTAAGGGATGTCAAGGCTATCACTCTACGTAGTGGTAAGGAGTTGAAATCAAAGAATGAGGTGGAAAATGAGGCCACAATTGAAAAGGCTGATAAGGAAAAGGATCCAAATAAAAAGGAAGATGAGACAACTATGGGTAAAGGTGTAGAGATAAATGAAGCAAAGGTGCAAAGTTCATCCCCACCATTAGCACCTAAAATTCCTTTCCCCCCATAGGTTGAAGAAATAAAAAGATGGCGAGCACTTTTCCAAATTTCTAGAAATTTTTAAGAAACTTCAAATAAACATTCCATTGGTGGAGGCATTAGTGCAAATTTCCAAGTATGCTAAGTTCTTGAAAGAGATCATCACAAATAAATGTATATAGGACAATAAAAAAATAGTGCCATTAGAAGAGACATGCAGCTCGATCATCTCAAAAAAAATTCCTACCAAATTGAAGGATCCTGGGAGTTTCACGATTCCATGCATTGTTAGGACCAATGAGTTTCCACATTGTTTATGTGACTTAGGTGCTAGCATTAATTTGATGCCTTTATCTATTTTCAGGAAACTAGGATTAGGAGACGTCAAGGCAACCAATATGACATTGTAATTGGCGGATCATTCAATTAAAAGGCCATATGGAGTGGTGGAGGACATTTTAGTAAAAGTGGACAGGTTTATCTTTCCCATTGATTTTATTATTTTAGATTTTGAGGAGGATAGGCAATGTCCATTAATATTAGGTAGACCATTCCTTAATACTGGTAGGGCCTTGATTGATGTGCATGAGGGCAAGCTCACTCTAAGGGTAGGGGATAAGAGTGTTAAATTTATCATGTCTAAACTTATGAAATATCCTTTAGATGATGAAGCATGCATGAAAATAGTGTCATTAGATGATTGTGTTGTGCAAGAAAATTTTTCACTCTATGATAGTGATGATGAAGAGTGGAATGCTATTGACACTAAGGATGAGGATGAGAACATATTCACTAAACCTGACCTCTTAGTTAGAAGTGACAACCCTACACCTCTATCCATTGAAAAATCCCCTAAGCTAGAACTTAAACCATTGCCTAATCATTTGAGATATGCATTCTTAGGTGAAAACAATACATTACCTATTATTATATCTAATAAACTGAGTGTTGAGCAAGAGATGAGGGTGTGTGAGGTAGTGAGGGGGTGAGTTAGAGCACCAGGGTAGCAGATTTCTGACATAAAGGGAATTAGTCCCTCTATTGTCATGCATAGGTTGCATATGGAGAATGGGCATAAACTCATAGCTGAGAGGCAAAGAAGGTTAAACCCAAACATGAAAGAGGTAGTAAAAAAAGAGATAGTAAAATTGCTAGATGCAGGAATTATATATCGTATTTCTGATAGTGAGTAGGTTAGTCCGGTGCAATGTGTACCAAAGAAGAGTGGAATGACTGTGGTAGAGAATGATGAAGGAGAGCTCATTTCTAAGAGAGTGGTAGATGGATGGAGAGTGTGTATCGATTATATGAAGTTAAATAATGCCACTAGGAATGATCATTTTTCCCTTCCCTTTATTGATCAAATGCTAGAGAGAATAGCGGGCTATTCCTATTATTATTTTCTTGATGGGTACTCGGGCTATAATCAGATTTTTATCTATCCCAAGGACCAAGAGAAAACCACATTTACATGTCCTTATGGCACATTTGTATATAGATGCATGCCTTTTGAGTTGTATAATGCACCCGCTACTTTTTAACATTGCATGATGGTAATATTTTCTAACTTAATTGAAAATATTATGGAGGTGTTTATGGATGATTTTTCTATTTTTGGTGGTTCTTTCGATTTGTATTTAGCTAACCTTGACAGGGTGTTAAAATGATGTGAAGAGACTCACCTTGTGCTCAATTGGGAAAAATGCCATTTTATGATAGAAGAAGGGATAGTCTTAGGACATAGAATTTTTAGTAAGGGAATCGAAGTGGACCGACCTAAGACAGAGATCATTAAGAAGTTGCCACCACCTACATCACTTAAGGGAGCTATAGGTTTTTTAGGGCATATCAGTTTTTACCGCTGTTTCATTAAAGATTTCTCATTAATTACAAAACCTTTAACTACCTTATTAATTAAGGATGTGCCATTTATCTTCGATGATGCATGTTTGAGTGCTTTTGACAGGTTAAAGAAGGCATTGGTATCGACACCAATTATTACACCTCCGGATTGGTCCTTACCTTTTGAGATAATGTGTGATGCAAGTGACTATACCATAGGAGCTGTCTTAGAATAAAAAAAGGACAATCATCTACATGTGATCTACTATGCTAGTCGCACACTAACAGAGGCTCAACTCAAACTACACTATCATAGAAAAAGAGATGTTAGCGGTGGTTTTTAATGTAGATAAATTTTGTTCTTACCTCTTAAGGTCAAAAATTATCATTTACACAGACTATTCCGCCATTCGATATCTACTTACTAAAAAGGATGCCAAACCGAGACTAATGAGATGGGTTTTATTGCTGCAGGAATTTAACCTTAAGATAAAGGATAAAAAAGGCTCGGAGGACCTAGTGGCAGACCATTTATCACGTCTAGAAAAGGAAAAGGAGAGTGCACCAAAGCCTATTGGAGATAGTTTCCCGGATGAGTTCCTTTTGGCACTACACCATATAGCAACCCTGTGGTATACTGACATCACCAATTATTTGGTTGGAGGGGTGCTATCGGAGGGATTATCATACTAACAAAGGAAGAGGCTGTTGTATGAGGTGAGGCAATACCTATGGGAGGACCCTTATCTCTATAAAATTTATGGAGGTGGTATGATTAGGAGGTGCATTCCGGATACAGAGGTACTAGAGGTTCTAACACATTGTCATGAGTCAAGTTATAGATGATATTATGGAGCATCCAAAATAGGTGCAAAGGTGTTAGAGAGTGGTTTCTTTTGGCCAACACTATTTAAGGATGTAAGGAAGTTTGTCCTATATTGTGATTGATGTCAATATGTTGGAAACATGTCAAGACACTATAAATTACCTCTCACTTTGATTCTAGAGGTTGAGATCTTTGATGTATGGGAGATAAACTTTATAGGACCCTTTCCATATTTTTTTGGGAACCAATATATTCTTGTGGGTGTGGATTATGTGTCTAAATGAGCAGAAGCTTTGGCAATACCTACAAATGATGTAAAGGTAGTACTTAAGTTCCTAAAGAAGATATTCACGAGATTTGGAGTACCATGTGCTATTATAAGTGATTGGGGGTCACATTTTTTCAATCATCAGTTTGAGGCTTTATTGAAAAAATATGGTGTGCATTATAAAATTACCACACCATACCATCCCCAAACAAGTGGACAAGTAGAGGTAACGAACCATGAGCTTAAGAAGATTTTAGAGAAGATAGTTAATAGTTCAAAAAAGGATTAGACTACAAAGTTGGATGACACATTGTGGGCTTATCGTACGATATTCAAAACACCAATTGGTATATCACCATATAGGTTGGTGTTTGGAAAGGTGTATCATCTACCTGTTGAGCTAGAACATCGAGCATATTTGGCCATTAAGACACTGAATTTTAATTTGAAGTCCGTGGGAGAGAGGAGATTATTACAACTCAATGAGTTAGATGAAATTCGCCTCAAAGCTTATGAAAATGCCAAACTCTTCAAGAAAAAGATAAAGAAGTGGTATGATGCATATATTATGAAAAAGGACTTTCAGGTTGGTGATTTAGTGTTATTGTTTAACTCACGTCTTCGTTTATTTCCAGGTAAATTGAAGTTTAGATGGAGTGGACCGTTCAAAGTGGTGCAAATATTCCCTCGTAGTGCCATTGAACTTGAAAATGATAAAGGCGAGCATTTTAAAATGAATGGGCAACAATGTAAATCCTATTATGGAGGGTTGTGGGCAAGGGAGAAGGAAAGTGTCTTCTTTGATGCCAGTTCTAATCCCAAATAGCTTTGATACGTTAAGGTAAAGCTAGGTACCTTAAATTAGCACTTATTAGGAGAAACCCAACTTTTATTAAGTTTTCGTGCAATTTTCATTTATTTAGTTAGTTTTTCTAGGGTAGATTCTTTGATTTTGGTATTTTTTTTTTTTTAAGATTACCAATAAAGAGAGTGATAGAGGGATAAGAAAATCAAGAAATATGAGCAAGAAGTAGAAACACGAGTAGACATATGCCCTTGCCAATGACCATGTCCAGATATGCAATTTGAGACAGAGAGAAATACGGTTGAGCACACGCCCATGTGTCTGACCGTATTGACTACATGCATTTTCGACAGAGACATACACGGGCCACAACATGCCCAGATGCGAGACCATGTTCAACCATGAGAAAAAGGGCAACAAGATATATGGGCAAAGATACGCCCGCATGGTACCCCGTGTTAACATCAATTAAAATTGACAGAAGGATACACGTGCAAGAACATACCCATATTTTGAGCCATGTATATTAAAAACATCCCCAATTTAAGTGATACACGCCCGTGTTCGATCTACATGCCCCTGTATCGCTTGATTTTAAAGGTGAATAGTTAAGAATTTTAAACAAATTCTTTCACGCCTGTTATCTTCTTCTTCTCTCCCAACCGCCGAATTCGGCATTCTGACCTGAAATCCGGCTAAACCCCACCACTTTTCCTTGACGATTCTACCATTTCCCTATGTCGGCTCCTCCAGCCAAACGCACGAAGACCTGCGCTTAAAGGGATCGGCCTTCATCATCGAGGCGTTGACCAGCACCACCCTTGCGAGTTCCTCCGGCGGACCTACCTCCACAAGCAGCTTCCGAGTCGACTGACACCACCATACTCCACCAACTTCTCTAATTCATAAATAAAAGAGCATATGTTAAGGTACAATCCCTCAAATCTTTTCTAATTGAGCCAAACTGATATCCTAGTCGTTCTGATCTAGAGACAATAGGATTGTGGGGTGAGATTCATAATCGATTGAATCAGGAGGGTTGGAGGGCAATGATTGATATTAGGGACCCGGATTACACTGAATTGATTGTTGAATTTCTTGCTTCATTTGTTTTAGACAAAAAGGGTATTGATTATGAAAAACCTGGGGTCATTCAATTTCGTTTAGGGGGTAAACAATTTGTATTGTCAATTTTTGAGTTCAGGATTGCACTAGGATTATATAGTAAGCCTTTTATTGTGACGGGATTATATCAAAACTCCTTATCGTATGGGTCGGGGTCGCGTGCTAGAGCATTTTAGAGATTGCATGCTTGACCTGAGTTTCAGGATAGATATGAGCCTACTAAGTTAAAGAGCACGTGTTTTACATCCCCTGTATTGAGGGTGTTGCATAGGATTATAGCTCATACGATATGTGGTCATCGTGAGAGCACCGGAGTTGTGACGGTCCGTGATATATTTTATTTATCGTGCTTAATATCTTAGATGACTTATAACCTGGGCTATAGATTTGTGACTTATTTTAACATAATGTCAAATAGATTGAGAGGAGCTTTATGCGGTGGGAGCTACATTACTAGGTTAGCCAAGAACCTAGGAGTGTTTAATGATTTGATGGTGTTGACTAGGAGTTGTTTTACGATTGAGCTGGCTATGGATACCTTCCGATTGATGCGCCTGGTGGAGAAAAAAGGTGATACATATGTGCTGATAGATGGTGCTCCACCTGGCGAGGGGGTACCCAAGGTAGCTGAGGGCCATGATGCTCATAGTACTGATATTCCTGATATACCTGCTCCAGAGATTCCTCTAGTTTATGATGTTGGCACATTAGCTCAGATTGAGGCAGCACAGCAGCGCTAGGAGGTGACACAGTGACGACACAAGATTATGCTCAGGCATATTCACTCACAGCTGGACTAGCAGCAGCAGTGTATCATGTCCTTATTGATAGAAAGGGGTATGTAGCCACCGTTGATGTCTCCTGCTCCTGCTATTTTTTTTTCCACCACTTTTGAGTCTACGGAGCCCCAGACTTCCTTTGCTCCTCAGCCTGATGATGTAGAGTTTGATGCTGAGATGGATGAGGCTGATTTAGATGCTGCCACTGCTGCGGAGGAGGATGAGGCTGCTGATGATGATGATGAGGAGGAGGCAGATGATTCAGACGATTCGGATGACCTTGATGACTGATTATTTTATTTGGTTTTTTTTATTTTTGTTTTTATACTATTTTCTGTTTTTATTTCAGTTTATGTATAGATATTTATTATATAATATTATGTGTTCTTTTTATCTCTTTTGTTGTTTTTATTTTTGTTTCAGTTTTTGTTTAGTTTGATTATTCAGTTCTCCACATCGCCGGATCTATCATACGTTACAAAATTAGGGGAGTACTAGTTTTTTTCTCCTTTATTTTTATATTTTTTTACACATTGGGGACAATGTGTCAATTAAGTATGGAGGGAGTAATTTGAAAATTTTAATTTTTGTTAGTAGTTTATTTTATGATTAGTTTATATTTAGGATTCCTTGCTTAAGTATTTGATTGTGCTTATCACTTTGATGAACTTCATTCAAATGATTTGGTTTTCTTGTATAGTTAGTATATTCTCCAATTAATGTGTGACTTATGATTTTTAAACTTAGGTGATAATTTGAGGGTTAAGGGATTTTTGATATTTAATGAACTTAATGCTAAATCCTCTTAGTTATGATTAAGACTCATAGATTAAAGTTTAATTTATAACCATATCTAGTGTAAATAGGGCAAGATGGAGCGTTACACGCACTTGCTTAATTTATTTGAAATTTTTTTATTAATTTGCATGCAAGTTATTGTGAGAAGGAGCATAAAATGCACTCACTTGATTGATGCATTCGATTTGCCATAGGAAAAAAATTGTATGAGATGGAGCATAAAACACACTTATGATGAAAAGTAATATGATGAGATTAATGGTTGGCATTGTTTAAATGTTAATTTGTGAAATTTTTAGTTGTAATTAAGGGGATAGCTCTTCACATGGTAATTTGTTAAATCCTTTAATTTTTAAGTTATCATTTAGACTTTTGAGTTATAAGGTACATATTAACTGGAGAATATGTTAAATGTGCAAGTAAAAGTAGTTTTTGAGTTTTGTTCATTTTAGTAATGAGATGTCGAGTAATTTTGCTTGAGGACAAGCAAATGCTTAAGTGTGGGTGAATTTGATTAGTGTATATTTTTGTTATGTTTTAGGTAGGAAATTCATGTTAATTTTATATTTAATTGTATTAATTTATGTTTAGATAGAATATTTATGCTTATTTTGTATTTATAGGTCATTAATCAAGGTTGGATGCGGATTAGTCGAAGATTGGGAGCAATTGAAGTTGATTTTCAAAGTTAGTATAAACACAGGCAACAACACGCCCATGTGCCTGCCCTGTAGTGTTCTGGATCAAAAAAGCTTATAAGACACGGTCGAAGCCACGACCATGTGCTAGGCTGTATAGTCTGCTGGAAGATTTGAATACTTTGAACACGGGTCGGGACATGCCCGTATTCCAGGCTGTGTAATACGCTATCAATTTTATATACTTGAGACACGGCTCGGGATATGGCCGTGTAGGTGCCCGGATGCTGCAAAGAAGAAAGACACGGGCGTGTATGAAATCAATATGGTTATGTATGTGGAAGAGAGAGGATTTGATTGACTTCTTTAAACCCTAATCTGAGGGGAATCAAAGGGAAACTATAAAAGGAATAAGAGAGCACATAATAGAGGACCTTTGGATAGAAAAAAGAGGAACTTTTAGGGCATTATCGAGGATCAATATTGGAGATCGAAGATTTGTGATATCAAGAGATTGAATTTCTTTTCTTCTTCTTAATTCTTGTAATTGGTGATGAATTTCTTTTACTTGTCTTTAGAGATTAGTTTCATTATGTTAGGCTAGGTTTTTATTCATTAGGGAATTAAGGATCTGAACATGAATTAGTTAATTTTCCTTTCTAATAAAATTCTTTATTCATGCAAGATTATGTTTATTGAGATTAATGCTTGTTTGTGTTTGGCCAGCATTAACATGATTTGAATTGAGATTATGCATTGAGAGATGATTGTCTTGATAGAACTATAAGCATAAATGAAATTGGTTCAGTGCTAGAGATAGATTGAATTGATTTAATTCCCTAAGAGTTAAGATTAAACTTTATGATTTAATTAGTTAGGGTTTGTAATTGCAATGAGAATTGGATTGTATGATCTTGATTAAAGATTACAAAGTAGGTTAATTAGCCTTCAGAAAGGTAATTACGATATAAGATAACTCAGGATTTGCATGAATAATTGAATTTAGGGAAGGGAATTGGCTGATGAGTGTGAAGTGAATTAATTTCCTAATGGTTGTTTAGATTTGGTTAATTAATTTCATAATTAGGATTATTATTTTCATTTTATTTTTAATTAATTATAGTTGAATTGATCATCACATTTGGAAGTGTTAAACAATTAACAATAGATTAATAGGTGGATAAATTGAAATCTCTATGGGAACGATATCTTAATTACTACTTATGGATTATATATACTTGCAGAGTTTTTACCAAACAGGGATCCAAATCTTAGCTTCTATAACTTCTTAGTGGTGACGAATACTGCTGTTTGTGAAGCACTATGATAATAGATTTGAATTTGTGCTATTTGATGTTTTTTTTATCCATATATAATTATTTTTTATAGTGAAATGAAAATGTTATTAGTTTAAAAAAAATCTAGGGATAACAATATATGCAGTCCTAAAAGTTATATATTTTTTACAATTAAATCCTGAATTCTTAATTCATATCAATTAAGTTCAGTTAGTAATTTAAAAATAAACCATTACTCTTATGACATTAAATTTAATGGATCAAGCTTATGTGGCAGTACTTTTGGCCCCGTGGCATCCATCTCATGATCATACTAGCCACCTCACGTGCCCATATTAGCTCCCAGCAACCACCTAGAATTTCCATTTAGCAGCTGAATCTCCTATGGTTGCTGCATTTGAAGGGAAAAAATGCTGCATTTGGGGGGAAAAATTCCCACTTTCGCAAAAAAATCATGTTTATAGCTTGAAAGGCAGAATTACTTCAATCTAAAAGAAGCAAAAAAGATCAAAGGAAGTTTAAAGCAAAAGAGATCAATTGAAGAAAGAAATGAATTATTATTGTGGTTAGAGGAGTGTTTTAATAACTTCATGGACAAGCAGTAATCCAGGAAGGAGGTTTATGACTTGCAGCAAGATGATAGTAAATACAATATTTTTGCATAACAAATCCATTATTCTTCTTTATTGAAACATGAAATGAAATGTTTTGTTTGTAATTCTTCTTCTTCTTCTTCTTCTTTCCTTGTAGCTGAGATCATTTGATTATTTTTGTATTTTGTAAGGTGAATATATATGGATGTGATTATTTTGAATGAATAGATCCACCCATGTGTGAGAGACCATTGTAAATAATTAAAGGGTTATTGAGAAGGACTAATGAAGCCGAGAATGAAAAGTTAAGATTGTAGAGAAGGAACAAAAAGCTGATTTTGTGCTGTGTTATTTCTTGGTTGATGACGTTGATGATATGGTACTGTTAAGTGATTTTTTAGGAGAAAGTAATGGTGCTGTTAAATGGTTATTTAGAATAGAATGTAATAGTTATGTTAGATAGAACTGTGATGAGTAGTAATATTGAGAGAGTATTTTAGGTGGTTAAGTAGTGGAGCTTGAAAAAGTTATTGTGTTATTATAAGTCGCATTTTCATGTTGATGTATTTAGTCAAGATTAATGGAAATTAATGGCAGTCTATTGCTTTTACTAAGTAATAAGAATTGCAAGAATATGTTGGTAAATTATATTGAAACATACAATTGAAACAACAAATTAATAAGATATTGAACCATTTGATATTAATATATCCAAAAAGTATTTACTTTACATTGATATTGATCCATCAAAACTTGCCTAATAAAAAGTGAATCCTCCTAATAGGTTTTGATATATCAAAATCCCAATTTTCCCTTAACAATAAATCACAAAATCCAAAATGAAATATATAAACATCAATATTTCTAATAAATAAACTACATAAAATAACCTAAAAAGTTAAGATCACATAACCCAAAATAAAAGAGCTACACATTATGTTGGCTAAACAACAATATTTTTATCATTTGCAATTGATTCTTGTGTTAGGAATAAGGTTTGTGACATGTTCATTTATGCTTCTTGGGTGGATTTAGATTTTTAACTCAACCTTTGCTCAACAGCACTGTGTGTAGTAACAATTTGACCCCTCCATATCATTATTGGGGAGTTACTAAAATGTTTCCATGGATTATAGGTAATGTTCTGCTCACTTTGAGTACTAGGCTGTTCACAAAAAAAAGCAAAGAATGCCTTAAGAAAATGAATTTACTAAACCTGACTTAATGAAAATTGAAAGTCAACTTACATTAATGATTACTGAATTATTAGGCAAAGTATAAATGCCTACCCCATGTGGTCACTTGTTTGGATAATACTTTCTTGAAATATTCAATTGATTTGTACAATTCTGAGCTTGAGTTTCTTTTTCTTGAATCAAAGTTGTTAGAGTTGACATGTTTCTTTTTTGTAGTTAGCATTCTTTGGTGAAGCATAATATCCCTTGATCTCAATTGCCTAGTAAATAGATCATCAGTTTTTTTAACTTCGCTTTTTGTAACTCTTGAATGTGCATTCACTTCATCTATCTTGCCCTTTCCTTTATCAACCTTCCCCTTCTCAAAATGAAATTAATTAGAAATAGGCAACAATGTTCATAATTTCCTAATTACTTAATTATAATCAATTATAATAAATTTATGCAATCACAATTTCCTAATTACTTAATCATAATCAAATTGTAGGGAAAGCTGTGCATTACCTTTTGTGGAATTTCATTAAGTTTGTTTTTCCCATTCTCAATGATGTTTATCTTAGTCCTACTGGTTTCTCGGGGATATGGCTCTTATGGATGTTATTTTTTAGTAGGAACTTGATCTTCCCCCTGGCTTATATTGTTGACTTCATACTCTATTCCATGATGCTTTATAATAGGCTTATAAGTTCTTCTTTTCACTTGTATAATAGTATGTGCATCAACAATTTCTATATTATACACTAAAGACTTAATTTATATTTATTTGAATAGTATACCTACAATTTAGGTGGTCTTTCATCTCTGTTCTGAGCACATATAACTTCAACTTCCTTTTTAACAGGACAAAAAGATTTATTGTGCCCCTTTCCAAAACAATATTGACAGGTCATGATTCTGCCCCTTCTTATCAATCTCCCATTATTGCTTATTTCTGTCTATTCTTTTTGGGCCTTCCTAGCATTTTCTTAAAAGGTAGGGGCTTTGTAAAGGGTTCAGAACTAGTAGGACAAAAATTTTCACCATAAAGAGGGGCCATCATATGTTCATAAGCCAACAGGTACCTATCTTTTGAATACCAACCTGAGACATAGTCCTCAGGCATATGACTCCTATCATATATTGCACAAATAGTATAACATCATGGAATTCTAGACAAGTTCCATGAGCCATATACATATGTTCTTTTATCTAGATTAACTATATATGTTTCTGAGTAGTGTCCAATTTTATACCCATGTGCACCATTCCATAAGATACTGCACTTTCAGCTTTTATTATCATGCAATTTTTTTCTTATCCTAGGACCTAAATTACCAACCCATTTACTAGCTAAATCTTTGTTACAGTGCAGCCTCTTTATTACCAACTTCCTATTTTCTTCTAAATAAGATATAATATTTTTATTCCTAGCTATAACTATCCTACCATTAAATGCTTCACATAGATTATTATCAGTTCACTTATAGGTGGTATGTGTTTGAAAGAAGGCTCTGCACCAGAATTTGGGATTATATTGCAGCATTGCATCATGAGCATCATGTGATAATGCAAGCAAGTCTTGCATTCATTTATTGAATTCTGCCTTATTTGGAGCTTTAA
>CATIWO010021691.1:0-18456 GCA_949673435.1 Macaranga tanarius | reverse complement strand
AAGACCAAGACATTATTGCTGTCTATTTTCTGCATGCATTACTATATTGTAATTCCTGATATGGTGGGATCTGCCAAGCTGGAAATTCACTCTGGCAAATTTCTACTTGAGACTGTTAAATCAAATAAAATCACTTATCTTTGACTTCTATTTGGTGATTGCTGTTCTAGGCCAAATTCACTTCTTTTTTCTTTTTGCCCCTTGAATTTCCCTTCCATCGTCATCTATGGAAAAAACAAACACTAACAAATTAAAAGTAACATGATTGATTAGTAGGGCTACGTAGCAAAATATTTAATTAATAGTTATGCCATATACAGCGTGCAAAACTTGGCCTTGCTTGCTCATACCTACAGACCAGGAGACATCCCACCCCATATGAAAGCAGTTGACCTCGTTAAAATAATCAAATCCATTCATTGAACGTAGTAGAGATTATGAAAATGGTCATTAAAATACTTATGTATTTATATATTTATGTATACACACACCTAAAGTACTATGGTTCCAATAGCAGCTTGTATTGTATGGTATCTACTTAAGAAAAAAAAAGTTCAGTATGTGATGTCTTTTTGGTAAGGGCCAATGGTCGGTGGCTAATATTTATCTGTCATGTTTTTGTCCTTGGTAACCTCCCTACCTGCACATGCATCCAAACTCCTTACTCCTTGCAATGGTATATCAGTTACAAGGTCATTATCAACTCTGGTCTGATCAGTATCGGTATGTACTATTATATTATGTTCTCAGTTCTGGTCTTTTACTTGGAAAATCTCTTGAAAAAACTTGAGCTGTCAGAATTTGAACTTGTCACCTAGATGCATGTTTTTGACCAGTGGGTAAGTAGCTCAATACCTATATTTTCTGTTATTGATTATGAATTCAACATCCGAACTCCAACTTTCAATAATCATTAAGTTAATAATGGCTAAAAGTTGGCAGTTTCGGTCTAAAGTCTAAACCTATGGTCTTGAGGTTCCAAAAAAAACAAAAAAGTTATGCTGTTCTTTAAAACTCCAACTAACATGTAAAATGAACTTTTGAATTTGAACTTTATAAATGAGAAAATAGGTTCTGACATAGTTTTACTTTTTATAGAATTCATCGAACTCAATATGGATTAGTTAGACCGTTTATGGTTGTCAGATAGCGGAAATAACTATATAAAAAAAAGAAATTAAAATAATTCATTATTTGTTTCGCAAATAACTAGCAGTTGGTAACCACCACAAACTTTTCCCCAATGCACACTTTCAATTTCTAGTGTAATGATTAAGAGCATACAGCAAATTTTCTAATATGATAGAAATTTCAGAGCCTAGTTTCTGCACACAATGATTTAAACTTAAAATACATGTTGAAGACTTTGGTATCATTGATATGAAACCCCTGAAGCATGTGTCCACCAATAAAAGGTAAAAGAAAACTAATAAACTAAGGAACAAAAGAAAAAGAGTTTATTCACATTCCTCTATCATTGCTCATACATTGGATATATAATACAAACTTTAAGCTAAAAGAAGAACCTTCTGTAGCTTAACTACTCAAATGAAAAAAGGAGCAATGAAGAATGCAAAGGAAATCGATCTCCTCTACATATCCAAAATCTCATTCTAGTAGGCTTCAGACACCGATGATTTTCTATGTCATTACATGGGCATAGGAATTGATCCTCCAGCTGCCAGGACCTGTTGCTCGAGCTACAATTATACAAGTTACAGATGAGATGAAACTATAGTGATACCATTTTAGTTATCAAATAAAACATCATTTTCTGCTAGTTTTCTTTACCTTGAACAGGGTTTCGAGCTTGGTTTTTATTAGGGAGTATTCATGCTTCACTTGCTGCAGACATTTCAGGCACCTGTAGCATGCAAACTTTGCATCAGAATAAGAAATCATTCACCAAGAAACGTTAAAATCAATCTGGCGTATATGAATTGTGAAGAATAATATTACCCTTCAGCATTTTGCTCGTCGCAGTAGTTGCGGAAGGTAATGCAGACTTTCTGAACTCTCTGAGCTCCTATGCTGTTATTATACAAAGCCATCTTTTACCAGAGTGGAAATAACTGATACAAGAATCATAAAGAAACCAAGATTTTTCTCTTTTTTTATAGATTTATGGCAAAATATTACTTATTGCAAACAACCTGAAAACTTTGTATGGATTCATTGAGCATAAGGAACAAAATTTTAAACAACTTTTTAAATGGAGAAACCAAGAATATATAGCAAGTACCTAGAGCTGCTTCCTTTGAGCTGGTGAACATGAGCATCAATTCTTTTGAAATCTACACTTTGCTGGTCTCTGCACAATATGTAAAGAACACAAATAAACCACATTAATACTAAGAAAATATTAGGAAGCAAGTGAATTTATTTCAAGTAAATATGAGAACTGGTGCTAGCTAGTTGAAATTCTTACAAAACTTTGGCTAGTTCATTCAGAAGCCTTTCAGAATCTTCAAAGAAAAGGGATACAACTTCAACCACAAAATCTGGGTTGCTTTCATCTTGAAGTTGTTGAAGCTGATTAAACTGTTCATCCAAGAATCCCTTCTCACATAACCAAAAAAAATCTTTATCAATGAAACCAGGAAACTAATATAATGATGCATAAAGAGAGAGCCCAAAAAGGAAAAAAAAAAAAAAAACTCAGTTCCACTTCTCTTAGCCATGAATAGAGATGTCACTGACCTCATGAAAAAGTGAAGCTGTGTAGTCAACTAACTGTCTTTGCAACTGAACAACAGCATCCATTGTTAGCTCTATTCTTCTTCTTCTTCTTCTTCTCTTAGATTCTTTTAGTTCAATTACTTGCAGATCTTATGTGAAAATAAGCACTCTTCTTTCTTTGAAAAGTGTAAAAACCAAGAAAATGATTTTTGATAGACTTTGTTTTTTGGTTATGGTCTTTGTAGCTAAAAGATTCTTGCCTTTAATAAAAGAGTAGACTTGGATAAAATAGATGAAAATGTGAAGTCACTCAATTTTCCCTCTTTGCTCTTTTACTAATTTCCCTATTTATTTATTTATTTATTTATTTTTGTCTTCTCTCCCAACATAAAATTATTTATGAGCAAGTTGAAACTATCACAAGATCCAAAACTTGATTCCATGTACCCATTTACCTTATTTTTCTTTCAGTAATTATTGCTCCTTCCTCTCTTTCTTATCTATAATATTTTATTTTATTTTTACTTGTTTTGGTTTGTTTTATCCAAAGACAAAAGAGGTATGACAGTTTCATGCTATGGTCCTATCTGCTCTCAAGTGACTTCTTACTAATTTTTTCTAGTAAGCACCATACACTTATTTTAGACCCACAAGCTGTAATTTATTTTCTTCACTGAAGATTATTTCTTTGAAATTTTATATCTATACAATTATGTCTTCTTCCATCTTATATTATCCATGCACTCTCCCTGTTGCAGTTAATTATAAGATATCAATATAATATTTCTACATACGAAATCTCAAGAAGTGCTACCCTTCATTGCTTATATTTCTTATATATATATATTAGAAAATTTTTACATTTGTATGATAGGGCTCCTATTATATTTTAAGTGATCAAAATTATATAAATGTTATTTGATTTTTGATTGAAGCGTGCAGTAATTTATTTGTCTTTCATGTTAATTTTCTTTTATAATTGCATAAAAAAAAATTAAGCATTTACACAGGCCACAAAAATAATAGCTGCATCGACATCGATATAGGATCCAAAAAAATAGTAATCAAATTATTCAGTAATACAAATAAACTCCAACAAAAGGGGAGGTAAACAAATGAAAACAAGTGAAAGTGATGTAAAATCAATGTTATATATATCTACATCTCTTCACAATTTCCTTTTAGGTTAAATTTTGTCTCTTGTGCTAATTTATTTTTGTATGCTAATACTTAGTGTGAATAATTAAAAAAACGTGTTAAATTCAGGTTTTTTTTTTATCAAATTTAAAATTTATTTTTTCACTGTAAAAATTTTATAGAAAAAGTTATGCATAATATAACTATTTACTTATCTCGATCCATCTATTTTAATTTTAATATTTTTTTTGGTCAAAATTAAGGGTGTCTATTCTAAAATTAAATGATGGTGTTGGAAGCTTTGCCATAAAGAATGTAATAACATTAAATATCCGCATATCTTTCTTGAAATATCAAATTGTGAGATTACAGAGTGGAGATTGGGAATATATTTTAATGAGCATCTATATATCATTTCTTTCTATATATCTTACCAACTCTCTCATATATTTTTTTAATCAAAATTGGCTGTATTTCATTCAACTAAATTAAGAGTTATAAATTTCAATAAACACTGAAAATAACTCTAAAATGCTAATAGAGAATATTTTTTTTCACAAAAATACAAACAATAAAATCATAGTAATAAAAAATATAACACTAGAAAAAAAAACCTTCAATCTCATATTTTGCTTTCAATCATATTTACTACGCTTCTTTTGATTCTGTTGTATATGGTGTTGTCGTCATTTGATTGGATACCACATTTTATATATCAATCTAACTCAAAAGGGACAATTTTGCGAAGGATATGCATTAAATCCTTTGATTTTTGGCACTATTGTTATAGTATAAGGTGTGGGGTTAATTCTTTACAATTATCATGTGATGTTAATAATTTACCATCTTTTTGACTTGAATATAAATTATACATGGATTTTTTTTTTTTTTGGATAGTACGTGTCAAATTTTGAGAGCATCAAGTGGGGGACATACATATTTTTTTTGGATTGTTTGTAACTTGCAGTAATGCACATTGCCAATGTACATATATGTCATAAGAAGCACTATAGATGGGACATATATCTTTAATGCAATTCAAGTGAAAAATTAGTTTGATCATGGAATTGTGGAACTAAAAATAGTGTTTTCATCCAATCTTATCCACTCCTCAAAAGGAAAATTTGTGAGTAACATTTGAAGCTTCCATCAACAGTTATCATTTTTACATTTCATTAATCAATTAATTATGCAAAAAAATAATAACTATCAGAGAAACATTCGATCTAATATAAAAAATAAAATTAGACTTTGTAATGAGCAATTATTTGAAGATATATAATAAACTCAAAAGGGTTGCTTATGTTACATATATAAAGCTACCATACCAACCTTCCAAGATAAAACAATACGAAATTAAATAATGTAGTAGTGAAATTATTGGTGGGGTCTCGCGTGAATTACAAGTCTTTTGTCTCTGACCCCTCCCTTGAAAATGATATTTGGGTTTTCGCGTGAATCGAAAACTTCGGCCAACTTTGAGTTAACCATATAACCCTGCCCTACATCCGTTCATCACACATTCACACTACTTTGTTGGGTTTTATTAAATTTCATCAATAAGTCACTTTAAAATTAACTTTATTCAATCAATAGGTAGATAATTATATGTAAATCTTCAGTAATCCATTGTAACTTTTTATAATATCGCTAAATTAAAATTTGTTACAACTTGTAAGTAAATATATAACATAGTATTTTTAGTTGCCGCTATGATAAGCTCATTGATATAACATGTATGGATAGGCATTGGCAACATTGATTCCGTAATTAGCATGTTGCAATTGCTTACATTTTATTTCCTTAATGTTTCTGAAAACAAAATTGTGAAGGTGATGGAGAATTGAGCAGTGCATGTGGAGTGAGTATGTAAGTGACTGTTATAGAGTTTTGAGCTGGAAGGACCACTCTATTGTAAACCTCTAATCTTTGATATGATCGGCATCCAAGTGGGGGCCAAATAATTTGATAGCAGATTTTCTGCCATGAATGTAGCTGCCATTGCAGGCCACAAGAATAAAAAGATGTGGGATGTCTGGGTATCCAAAGTAGAGAGCTTTGGATGAATGTTTCTATCTTAGCACCCACAACACTTCCACTATCATCAATTGTATTGTTGTCTTATTTCGGCACTTACCTCTTCTTTCTCTGCCTTTAACACATATTCAGTCCCATCTACGAGACTGGAATAGTGAATTTTTTGTTCCTTTCTTCGTTGTGTTTTGAGAGGTACCAATATAGGTCGAGAGCCATCCTTGTCACAGTCGTTATTATTAGTAGCCACGATTCATTCCATTATTGAAGAAGATGAACAAAATATATAAAACTTCTAAAGAAACAACATTGTCTTGCCAAGTATTTGGTCTGCTGCTGATACTCAATTATTAGATAGAAGTGGCAATAAAAAAAGAAGTCTACCGTAATGTAAAAATCTTTTTGCCCAGATAGATAACACGTTCCATCTGCATGCTACTGCTCACTACTAGATGGCCCCCTTCTGGAATTATTCACCATTGAAGACAAAGTGCATGCCATAAACTTACATATCTACTACAGCACTATCACTCTTCACATGCAATTCCAAATGCCATGCCCTGACACAACTTATATACCGGTTAGCGGTGCCAAACCACATGGTTCTAAGAGAATGCAACAAAAGACACAAAATTTTCCTGCCACAGCGTCACTTCTCTTGATCAGATAACCATTTCAGTTCCATGAGGACAAACATTCAAACAAGGCTTAAAGATATAAAGAAAACAAAAACTTCAATTCCAACCGACAAGCGAATATGGACGCTTTTGAAAACAGGTGTAGAAAAGTATAATGCTATCGTGACAGATACCTGGACAGACGAGAAAAAATGTGCAGTAGCAAGAGGATCTTTTAAATTTGATTTATTCTATTTTCTTTTTTTTTTTCTTTGAAGAATGAATACACTGAATACACGGGATAAAACGAACTTTTCCACACAAATCATTTGTTTTATGAATATAAATTTACAGCATGTACATGAGAATTAAAAGAGAAGAAGCCAGGCATTTGCAACAGGCAATGATCCTTGTATTAATCAGTCAGTAACATTCCCAATGTTGTGAGAATATCTCCCGAAACTTTTATCAATTAGCATCTAACCCTCCATCATGCTGAATTTTAACCAACTATTGCCAATAAACTGAATAAATTAAATGGATGGCGGCAATCATTCAGCAGAACTTAGAACCAGGAAGACAGACATCAACCTGCAAGCCAAAAACAGAAAGGAAATGTTTGAACAGATCACAGTGAACTAAGGATACCATTAACTCTATATAACTTCGAGTCTTTGTTATATAAAGGCGCAAAATTGCATTAAAAAGTTTAGCCAATTATCCAGAGAAAGCCATTATTAACTTCAAGATTCTAAAATGCAATAAAACATGATGAACAATAAGAAACATCCCTTAAAAAACAAATCGATGGAAGCAATTATATATTATGATAAAATACATAATAAACAAGAGAAGCCCACATGTTCCAGTCTTTCCATAGGTTCCCTAGAAAACTTGCTATGCCTTTAAGATTTCTTCATACGAGCAGAATTATGATAAGCTCGATAGTGAAACTTCTGGTTAATCTAACATTAAAAGAACCTTATGGTCCGATATCAACTTCGTTTTAGAAGATTAATTTATAAATTACTATCTGTTCTTTTTGTATAAATGCTGAGTGATGGACCTTTCATGCACAAAAAGATATATAGACACAAATTCAACAAGGACAGGGACAACTAGCATTTAATTTCTTCGGATATTTGAGATGGTAAAAGATTTCATGTAACATTTCCAGCATCCTACCTTCTTCAGAGAAAGCAAAAACACCTCCGAGCATGTCATCATCGTCTCCATCTTCCTCAGATTTTTCTAAGTCACAGGGATTGCTGTTGTTGCCCGCAAAACTAACTTCTGTTGATTCATGACATTCATTTAAGGCTGATACTTTACAGTAACTCTCTTGAAACAACTGCTCAAAATCCAATGAATCATTTGTTGGCCCCTCATCTATAATGTTCATGCTCAAGTCAGAACGATTGGAACTTGCGTTTGAAGCTTCACTAGTCACACCGCTGTTTGACGACTGCACTTCTTTTGCAATTGCTCTTCCAGCAGAAAGTGAGCCATTTGTTAAAGATGTTAAGTTACTATCCATAGAACTACTATCCTCTGGAGAAATACCCATTTGAGATTGCTTGAAAGAAAATGAGCCACTATCTTTGTTAATATTACTTTTGTACAGGAAGGGTGATGGCATAACAGAAATCCCTCCTTTGCCAGGAGTACTATTACCAGATTGTAGAGTGAGCGGATAATATTTTGTTGACGATCCTGAGAAAATACACGTAACAAATGATCCACATCATCATAAAACAAAGTCAACAAATTTATACAGAAAAAAATCATCATACCATTATCAAAGCCAGTAACTGAGCCATTTGAGACTATCTTTGAGTGACAGTTAACAGCATCTTCCCACTCTCTAACTTCACGAGAACCCGTCAATGAAGTTGAGTATCTTTCACCATTGAGATACCTTCACAAACGATGAATAAAAATCATTTCTAAGGAACATTAGATTGGCCCATTGATAGTATTTCCCAACCTACAAAATGCTAAAATCACAAACCCCAGTAATTCTGAACATAACAAGTATATGCACCTGTCATTTCCATTAGAGAAAGTCCTGTGAAAATTGTCAAAAACAGGCAGCAAATCCTTCCGTCTGATTTCAACCTCTTCAACTGGAGCATTCTCTACTTCAACCTCACCACCAGTCTGATCGCCAATGACATTCTCATTCATGGCCTCATGATGATTAATCACATAGAAAGACATCTAACAATAAATGAATCAAACATAAGAAAAAATGAAGCATGACAAGCAAAAACATCTCAAAATTACATAATCATTGGTACCTTAGATTTCTGCCAAAGTGTTATCCTCCATGTGCTCATTTGCACCTCTGCATTAGAAAGATACAGGTGAGATTGTTCATGAGACTTCAATGACTCCATGTGCCCATTATCATTATCTTCACAATCAGGGGCTTCCATGGGCATATCAGAAGTTTCTTGTCTACCTAAAGTAATTCCAGAAATACATTCCTCTCTTTCTGGCCAATCTACTCTACGGCAGACATCCCACCACTGAACAGATTCAACATTGACACGTAAGTCCTCATCTTGTATCTGCACTGAAGTACCTTGTCCAATTCTTGAAGCAATTTCAGTGGAATCTACCCCCACCACTGACATTAATTTGTATTGAACTAGATGACCGCAAGGAGTGTAAACCAATAGGTGGTCCAAAGTATTAACATTTTTCAGGTGAGCAGGTAGTAAATTTTGAGGTACACAGTTGTGGAAAACAGCAGCAATGGAACCGGATTGTACTGAGGCCTTTCCTGCTGCAGAGGATGCAGCATTGCTGACTGTGTTGAGCCAGCCAGTGTTATTATTTTTAATTCTGCTCACCACAGATAAGGTAACAGGAGATGGTGGTGATGCAGAAAAATATTGCTGGTTCATTGTTAACAATGAAGTGCACCACCATGGTAGAGATACAACTGGTAACAGGCTAGGCCCCTCTACATGTGAATTGTGAATTTGAAGAACATTCTCACCACCAAAAGGGGAAAGCACAAAAATATGGCAGGTGCCCCTGGATGAAACAATGGCAATCCACTGGCTATAGTGACTAAAGCAAATATCTTGTATCACCTGGATAATAACAAGGATAAAGATAAAAATCTCCATGAACATACAAAAATATGACAAAGTTTGAGAGACGGAGGAAGCAAGAACATACAGCTGATGTAATGCCACGATGGAGCTTATAAAGGTGCACATGAGAAGAACTCCAATCATAACTCTTACAGCCTGATCCGCTTTGAGAGTAGGATGGCATAATACGAAAAATATTTATGTTGTTCCCATGAATTGAGGCAGTAACCAGCAGTGTACCACTTGGATCAAAACAAAGAGCAGAAATTGGACTAGTATGAGCTCGAAATTGCGATATCACAGCTCTGGAAACAAAATCTTTCACAACAACCTGTATTACAGCACTTGAATAAGAAACAAAAAAAAATTGACATA
Organism: Macaranga tanarius; assembly: GCA_949673435.1. Taxonomy (NCBI): domain Eukaryota; kingdom Viridiplantae; phylum Streptophyta; class Magnoliopsida; order Malpighiales; family Euphorbiaceae; genus Macaranga; species Macaranga tanarius. Next base: position 8,507 of record CATIWO010021691.1, on the reverse strand, counting down.
TTGCATGCTAAGTACTCAATGGACATGCATAACATAGAACCAATAGAAATTTGCTATATATTGCTTTAAGTCTGCCACAGCCCTATAGATCTTTGTGTGTCAAAATTACAGAACCATATTAGAAAACCTCAGAAGATTCCCCTCTGGGAAACTTGAATTTAAATTACTAATCCCTATTGCAAAGTGAAACACTAAACCAAGATAAATGCATCATGAAATATCATTTCCTAATCACATCATCTTTATGGTTCATTTAAAACTTGAGTTCTCAGCTAGCTAAGAACTAACCATTCCAGCATTATCTGTTTCTGCAGAATGTGCTGCACCCCGACCAAGTTTCCAACTCGAATTTGAATATACAGGAGAGCTAGAACCATCAGGTATAAGATCTTGATAGTATCTGGACAAAGTCTTGTAACCCATGTCTCCCAAATTTATTAAGCCAGTAGCTAACTGCTTACTAGATTCCATGGCATATCGTGCCATCAAACTCCCACTGCCTGGCGAAGTTGATGGACTAACTCCCATTGGAGGGGTAAGACTCTGTGGACTTAAGCGGCCTGTGTTTGACAGCAAGGGATTATCAGAAGCATAAGCTAACCACCTGGGACCCACAGCCATTGGACCATATCCAATATTAACCCCACCCATTCCTTGGCCTCCCAGCTGAGGGACAGGATAAGTGAGGACACTGAATTTGTTCTCAAGAGTGAGAGCATCAAAGCAGTATATCTGCCAGCATAATATAAAAAAAAAAAGGCATTAGCTAAGTTTAAAGCATTTACCTTAGCCAAATTAAACTAACTAATCATCAATTTAGACAGCAAAAACTTCCAGAAACCAGTGTCTTGATTAACTGGCAGCAGTCCTGCAATAATCCTAATCTCACCAAATTAGTTTTCAATGTAGTTAGTCATTCCGCATAAACTAGCCTTACATACAGTTGTATTAAAAGCAACATGGGGAACATCTAATATAATCTTATCCTTACTTGCGTTGCAAGGCCCACGGCCACTACATGTGGACTGCATCTAACCATATACACTGTTGAACGGAATCTCAGAACATGAACATAATTATGAGATCTTAGTGAGTAAAACCGCACAGTAGTGGGAGAGATGGGAACATTTCCTGTTGGAGGCTCATTATAGGCATCTCTGACAGACCCATCTCTCCGACTAAGCATCACACCTGAAGTCTTTGCTTCATCACATGCAACAACCAAAAGCAAAGGATGTGATGCTTTGAATCCTTCACATCCCTCAGATTTTGCAGGGCGGGGTTGCATCTGTAGAAATGTAACTGGATCATCTCTCTTTGAAACAAGTTCACGCACATTGGAGGCATCTTCAACATCAATGACTTGAAAGCCATTGGAGTAGCCAAGTAAGAGAACTTGTTTGAAGGAAGATGGACCAAGCTCTAGTCTGTCAAACGAAGCCCAAAGTACCTGATTGGAAAAAATATATACATATAACAAGCTCCTGGATACAAAATAAATCTGATGCACATCATATACAAAACTGGAACCAGAGTACTGAAACAAAATTGTGAAGTCTTCTAAACAGCTTGCGGAAGTGTTAAAATGACAGAAGAGAGGGCATGCTCAATCATACACCACAGGCATTACTATGTACCCAAAAAGGGATAAATCCATAAAAACCCCATCTCCTTCTTCACTACTTTTTAGCCTCTATAATTAAATCCGAAATTTTAGTAAACAATCCTTCAACAATTCTAATAAGGAGGATTAAAATTTCCATTTAGTCTATTTGAACAGAACACTATCAATTTGACAACAACATTGTGCATGAAAAAAAAAAACACAAATAAATTTTGTCTTCTAAATTCAGTTTGTCATATAATGAACTCATCACAGGTTCTTAATTAATAGCCAAAGCATCACTATCAGCCAAATAATTATGTACTCTACAGTAGACTAAGCCATCAGCAACTATTTCACTTAGTCAAACTACATTTTCTTATGCAAGAAAATAAAAGTAAATATTTTTTTTCCGAAAAAAAAGCCATCAAAATTCAATTTACTATTTTTCTTTGCTTCAACTTTCTCGGCAACCAAACAGATTTCACTTAACAATTTCCTAAATTTTCCTTAAGAAAAATTCAAAACTTTCTATTTCTGCATACTCTAAGAAATACATAAACAACTATCACCAGCAAATAAAATCAAAGAAATAATTTTTTTTAAAAAAAATTATAAAAAGACCTGGTCTTTGTGGGCGTGATTGTCACCGGAGATAGAAGCAGCGACGGAAGCACCGGCGGAGCGGACACCGGAAGAGGCAGTTTTAATACAAGAAGAAATGAATTTTAAAGAATTAGGGATAAAACCATTGGTGTTGTTATTGCTCTTACTATTATTTCCTTTGCTATTATTCTTCATAATAAAATCAAAATACCAAAAAAAAAAAAAAATTCGTTTGTTAAAAAATAATCGCTACGTATCACCGGTCACCGGGAAGTCACCGGGAAAGATGAAGCGTCGCCACCGCGATCGGCAATTAGCATAAAGTAGATTAGGGGAGAAAATTTGGATTTGGCGATTGGTGTTGTGTGTGTTTGGTGCGGTGGTTTTGATTTTTTTTGAGTATTGACCTTACAAAGGAGAGAGAGAGACGGTTCTTTGCTTTTGTTTTGTGTTTTCTTGTTGATGAAAACATGTTTTTTTTTTTTTTTTTTAAGTTTTTTTAGTTTAGGGATCATATTGGAGAGTTGTGTAAACTTTTGGGTGTTGATTGCATTGTAAGTAAATTTTGGGAAATGTTTGAAGCATCCCATGAAGTTTATGAAAATTTCGTTGGAGTCCCTAATGCTTTTTGAAATTACCCTACAGGCGAAATCTTTAACAAAAATCACACCTTCTTAATTAATAATAAATAATGACTCTACTGATATTTTTCATTAAAATTTTTTACTTTGTTTATAGTATACATATTTTGAGTTCTTTAGTATTTGTATGTTTTCATACAAATAAAATTGAAAATCGTTAAATTAATTTTTATTCAATTATAATAATTGATTTAATAGTTTGTAATAAACTAAAAATATACAATAATTTGTTAACTTAAATTTACATAAAACTTCATTTGTATAAAATACATATATGTACTATAGCAACAACATACACATATTTTTAGTTTTATTGATTACATGTAATACATTTAAAATATATTTTACAAATACAAAATTAGAATCTAATAAATTCGGAATAATAAAAAATTCTGTTTTTTTAATTTTATTTTATATTAAAAATATTTTATTAATAATCAAGCTACAATCTGCTTAAATTTTTAAAATAAAATTAAAAAAATAAAATTGTATAAAAATTATATATCTTTTGAAAATCTTAACTATCTATATATTTCTAACTATTTATGAAATATTTTTATATGAAATTATCATGCGAACTCTAACTAAAAAGGAGAGAGCAAAAATAGCAATACTAGAAAGTAAGAAGGAGGCAAATGACACTTTAGAGACAACTAAAGACTTGAAAATAGGAGACATTGGTTACGTTACGACAGTTGAGGATGAGAATAATATCTTATTTTTTATTTATTCAAATAAAATTATAATTATGCCTAATTAAATTATAGCTTAATTAAATAATTATTCAAAAAAATATTTCTTCCCCGATTTCTCAGAGCCGTTGGATCCGGATTTGTCCGCCGTAAAGATTCAAAAAGGGAAATACTAAAATGACTTATCTGTCACTAAATTGAGAAAAAGGACAATAAAAAGGAAGAGGAGAGCAAACATAAATAAATACTAAAATGATGTGTCAGCGTTCACTTTCTTAAGCTACCCGCCGTTTACGTGTCTTTCTGGTATTATTATTATTATCAGCACCTCATTGTTGATTTTACTTTTTAGAATATTGATTGTAAACTCAAAATTATATTTTTATTTTTTATATATTTTAAATTATAAAATTATTTTTAAAATTAGTTAATTTACCAATAAATTTTTATTAAAAATTAATTAGTTTTGATGAAATGAAATAAATTATCGAGTGTTATCTATTTTAATATTTTTGAATTGTTCTAAGTAAAAAAGATATTTATATAAATGAAATTAGATATTGTTAGATTAATTATTAATTAATTAGAATTAACATCCTCTCATGTCACTGAAAATATGATCTAACATGTTTAGATCCTAATCCATTTAATTATATCAGTTAATATAATAACATGTTTCAATAATAAATTTTCTAGTTTAAATTTATATATATCTACAGTTCATATTTTTTATTTTATATAGAAATTATATTGATTTTGGTTTTAGGACGAAACAAAATATAGCTAAAAAGAAATTTTTCTTTTTTCTTTTTGACATAGAGACATTTAATATGCATTATGAACTTAATTAAAAGGGAATATTAATGTCTGATTATTGGATAATGAACTACTGTTATTAAGCAGATATAAGCAGTTACGTACAAGATTAGGGAGTAGTTTGAATTCTGATTAAAAGGGAAATGAATGTACTACAAGATTGTATTTGTACTTCGATTAAGAAGGGATGCATGTTTGTGTGTTAATCAGAAAATTAAAAATCTCATATTTAGCACGTATGAAAAATGGGTAGGGATTTTTACACTCTTAATCTTAATAATTGCACTCCACTTTGACTTTATTAATGATTTAAATGACTTCATTGTCCTTAATTTAAAATGATTATATTTTTCATCAACTGTCAATATTAACTTATTATTTTATTTTGAGTTTAATTTATATTGCTAAAAGTTTATCAAAAATAGTTATATTTATTTGCTAATTTTTTTAATGAAGGGTAATGAGGTTATTATCTCTAATATGAAGTTTAATGTGAAGATTAATGTATTAATTTAAAAATAATAATACATTTAACATATTATTTTTAATTATTTTATTTTATATTAATTTTTAATATTATCCTATTATTTTTATTAAAAAAAGTTTAGTGAAGAAAATTAAAGTTAAATTCACCATCAATTTTTTTTTTTAAAATGTAAATATCATATGTATAAACACTTGAAAGTATTAAACAATTAAAAATTAAAAATATTTATCGCATAATTAAATTAGCAAATACGTATAATTGTTTTTAATAAAATTTTAGCATTATAAGTTGAACAACAAATAAAATAACATATTATAACTTATCCTCAGTGATTATAATACAAAAACTATGAAATCAAAGTAAATTATTTATATTGAAGTTATTAAATTTTTTTCACATATGAATAATTAAATTATTTTTTTAAGTTACTATTAATTGTTGTGAAAGGTATATAATCATATTAAATTAAGAGTAATTAAGTCATTTAAACTGTTAATGGAGTGCAATTATTAAGAGAAAGAGTGCAAAAATTTTCACCTTTATTTTTATAACAATCAAATATTATAAACAAAAGTAATTTCTACAGATTAACATGTGACACTCCTTCCTATTATTTATGAAAAGTTATGTACATTAACATTTATGAAAAGTGATGTGTTTTTGACAAAAAAATCAAAAGTTTGGAATTAAAACTAAAATAAATTCATTACTTCAAATTGCTTGAATTCAACACAAATCTTGATCTTGGAAGATGAAAAGCTTCGAAGAAGAATCGAAATGGATAGATGAAAGCTTGAGGAAAAAAAACGGAAGTTGTTTTGCTAGAAAATAAAATTGTGTAGAAAAGGAAGACGAGAGAAATAAAATAAAAGAAAGAAAAAGAAAAAGAAAAAGAAAAAGAAGAAATAAAACCGAGGAAGAGGAGATGCAACAATGCTTTTTTCTTTTTTAAAATAAATAACCATTTAGTCTTTCAATTATTTTCCAATAACCTAATAGGTCTTCAAACATATTTTCTAATCCTATTAATTATTATTTGACAATTAACCTCTGTAGCAGGATATTACAATTAATCAATGCTAAAAATGTATATTAAATAAGAAACATTCGGTTCAAAAAAATAAGAAACATTTTTTTTATAAGAATGATATTGATAAAAATAATTGATATACATTGCTTTGTATGAGTATACAAAGAAACCACTTTCTAACACGAAACAATATCTTTTGTAATCAATAATAAGAAAAACAAATTACAACAGCAATAATAATAATAATAATATATGGTTTTACCAGTTTCTTCCCATCGTGAGCCAAGCTTCATAGTAATGCCTTTGAGCCCTAACTCTAAAGTAAGTATCATGAAACTTTATTATTATTATTAAATTATTATTACTGTTTGAGGGGATCCCAATTTGTGTGTTATTTTTTTGTGATGTAAAAAAGAATTCGTCATTCAAGCATATATGCATTGTGATTGGGAAAAATTTTTATGATACTCTGAATAATAAAAATGTTTCCATTTTTTTTTATTTATTTCATCTATTGATACGAAACAGTTATGCTTATCTGTTGATGTTTATTTAGGCTTGTGTATTCTTCTATTATATGCAACTGAATAATCAAATAAATTATTATTTTTAAAACATAAAGTGTTAAACACTACATTTTTTTTTCAAGTAATTACTTTCATTAAAAAACTAGTTGCTATTTAAAAACAGCATAAAATATAATTTATATATATATATATATATAATAGAGGGTCACAAAATATAGACAATTATATAATGACTCAATAATAATGTCCAGTGCAAAAAATATTATTAAAATTAAAATATTACTAATAAAAATTATTGAAAATTAGAAATTAAATAAACATAAAAAAAATTAGAAAAAATTGTACATTGCAAAATAAGTCATAGAAATATAACAAAAAATTAAATCTTCACAATAATTTGTTAACCTTATGACTGCTTTTGATAGACTATAATTTAATATAAAAATATAATTTAATAAGAGCATTACATCAACAAAATTATTAACAAAAAACTAACATAAAACAAATCAAGATAATAAGAGCATTATCTATATAATAAGAGCAACATAATTAAAAATTAAATCTTTGAAAAAAGTGAACCGGGTGGATAGTCTCACTTAATGGCCATTTAAATGATATTGAAAGTGTGAGGAATATAGCCATGAGACTAAGTGTGAGGTTATGTGTGAGGAAAGGTCTATCCGGATACTAACTCTTGCATTGAAACATGCATAGTTTGAAATTATGCATTTGAATGAGGTTCAATGTGTGAATGGGTTGTTTTAGTTATGAAATGATGGTTATGGATGTTTAAATCTTGTGAATGAATGTGAATTATATATTGATGATTGAATTGATGATGTTGGTATGTTTATGAGGTATTTTAGGGTTATTTTGAGTTATAGTTGAGTATGGAATGGTTTGGTGTACATTGGAATGGCCTAAGAGGAGTTTTGACCTTGCTTGGGCTGCTCACGGTCAGGTCACGACTGTGAGGGCTCAACCACAAGCAAACCAGGCCATTTTGCACAGTAAAATGGTACTTCAGGTGGTTGCTCACGGTCTGGCTCGCGACTGTGAGCAGGCTCCTCATGGTCGTGAGCACCCACCCGTGAAGAGCCATCAGCACACTTTTACCTTTGTATTTTTATGATAACTTGAGTTATAGAACTCCAAATGAGGCATGGTTTGAAGCTACGAAAACTTTAAAGAGTCCTCTATAACTTTCATGTTGGGGGTTTTGGTAGAATCTATTTTTAAGATTCTCTAATTGAGCTTAACATTTTAGTGCTCACTTACTCCTTTTACATTTGGACTTCCATACGCATTCGATATAGTGCCTATGGTATTGTAACTTTATATAAGTGAATATATGCTTCTTTAAGGCATGATTCATATATGTTTGGTGTATGTATGCAACTGTATTCGTAGTTGCTTATTAAGTTGCAAGCTCACCCTTTTGCTGTTGAATCTTTTCAGGACTTGATTAGATTAAAGGCTTGAAGCTTGTGTCTGAGTCTTAGGTGAGCTGATGCGAGCTATGGTGTGCTCAACCTTCATCCTGCATATCATCTGACATTTTGAATGGCATTGTGTATATCGAATAACTTTCATGTTGTATGTGTATAATTAAAGACAAGCATGAGTGTAATGCTTGACATGTATGTACATATATATTATTGGTATTGGTAAAATTAAGTATGTTTTAAAAAAAATTTGTATTCTGCCTTTAGTGAGATGTTTGATTATTCCACATGTGCTTATTATGAGTAGACACGTGTTTGTTTATGAACTTGGGCTTGACACCATGTATATTGATTAAGATGGACTTGAAATGGACTTAGAATGGGACTTTATTTAAAGAGTTTAAATAAGCCCATAAGTTGTCTAGTTTGGTATGGAGTGGGCCTTCTCTAAGTGTAGAGAAGTCCAAATACCAATAACTTTAGCCCATATCCATTAAGTGTTAATGATATCAAGGCTAAGTGTTAAGAACCTCCAAGAATAGAACCACGAACCCTAAAGATTATGAACCCGTGTATTACTAACTTGAAAACCCAAGAACAAATTGATGTCAATCCCAAGAATCGCTTAGATCAGATTGTAGAGATTTGTTGATCAAAGAA